>JBBBDQ010001673.1:495000-637500 GCA_037127315.1 Ascarosepion bandense
TCAGCCAACATTTGACATCTGTAACTCATTTGTTGGGATTGGAAAGAAATTCTGTAGTATGAGTTTCTGCAAATTAACCAGTCAACTTATTCGGTAAAGTTCAGATCGGCACTGGAAGAATTAACGATAGCAGTTCAATAAAAATAGCCAGAATGAACTTTTTTTTACCTCAAGAGAAGGACACATGGCACAGTGAATATGAACGTTGGTTAGTTCTTATGACCTGACTCAAAAAGTTGTGAGTTCAATACCAGGCTACAGTAGTTGAGAATAAGTAACATACAAGGTTAGAGAGAGACATCTCATGATTTCCAGAAGAGGCATTAAGCAAGGAATGGAGTTCATATACCCCAGTGATAAAGGGTTCGGTTCGAAATTCCTAGCAGCTGAAGAATGGCGAAGGAACGTACAACGGCCAAAACATCGTACAAACGGCAAGAAAGTCTAGGACAATAGTTCGAATAATGTAAATACTGTAAAATAATGCAAGACCTAACGTTAAGTAGACAAACCGACAATTGTTATTACTGCTTGACGGGAATGTGTTAAACAAACCGATATTTTCAGCAGACGTTGGTCGTTCGTATTGTTATCTATTCAGGTCTATGCAAATTAACCTCAATGGTAAAAGTGTTATTCTTGGACAACATGTGAAAAAATATTATTGATTATTTGCCGATAAACCACTGATGTTATGGAAGTACACAATTTTATATATATATATATATATATATATATATATATATATATATATATATATATATATTAAGCACTCTGGAGAAATGGGAGACTTTGTAAAACAGTAGCTACTCTGGCATGTACGTATCGCTCATTCACTAATGAATTAGAGCACTCTGGCTATTGGGCGTGTATAATGACAATATACATGTAAAAAAGTCTGCCATCTTCTACCGTGCGCACATGGCCCAGAGGTAGAACCGCCGACTGACGCCCCTTCGGGTTAAAAGCAATCGGAGTCTAACCGTAATGATGAGCTGTGATACAGCGAAACAGATTTGTCTGCGAATAACTATATATATATATATATATATATATATATATATATATATATATATATCGGATAACGGAATATGCATAAATTGTTATGTATCAATAATTATTTTTTGAATTATGTGGGAAAATGCTTACGTGTAACGAGATTGTGCATTAATCGCTAGATCAATCAAAGGGTCTTCACGCATCACTCGATAATTCCCGGACCTTACTAATAAAACAAATATTTTTGACAAAAATCGACTTGATTCATGAACATAATCCACTTGTAGATTTTTACACTGCTTCCAACACTTCTCCAACAATCCGATAGCTTTTTTTGTAGAACGAACTTTCTTAGTCCTCATATTACGTCTCATTTTCCGTTATCATTTCTTAATTGGGACCAAATCTCTGTCCCTGGAGAATGTATTTGAGATCTGCAAACAGCTAGAAGTTACTTGGGACCATATCTAAAAAAATGTGTATGCGGAAGCAATTCGATATACTTTTCATGTAGTTTTCCATTGTCATGATTGACTTGTGACACGGGCTCTTGACTTAGTGAATAATCACTTCTGTTTTCTTCATTTGCGGCTGTTTTATTTCCGATTTCTTTACTAAAGCACATCAATAATGCTATATAATATTCGCTATTGATGGTTCTTCATTTCTAATGGTATTCGAGGGTACAGAGGCCAAAAACTTGTTGATGTTTGCGGTTTTAAACATTTGGACGGATTTCACCTGCTGCTGCCCACTCAGCTGAGTGCCGGTTTGACTCCGGAGTGATATGGTGAATTCATGTTTCATCCATTCTCACATATTTACGGAAAACTAATTCTTGTTGCATTAAAACAGTTGCAAACAACGCTCTGAATATTCGACGTTGTTGTTTTTGATCGATTGTGAGCAAACGCGACACCCACACTGAAAAATATTTCTCATTGAGTACTTTTCAGGAAAAATGGTGAATATACTATCATGTGAGATTTTCAACTTTTCTGATATCTCAGACAATTCAATTTATGATTGCCTAAAATGAATTTGTGCCTTTTTTATTTGTTTACCAGGACAACTGCCGGTTTTAGTTAACCTGAGCGTTCAGTATCATCTGTCTCTGTATGACCGCGTTAAAGTCAGCTTAAACATTGTTCCCAACAGACCAGGGTCCGATATTAATTATTAACCAATAGCTTTGCTTGGACAGTATTTTTCCTATCAGAAAGTAATGCTATATGAACACACGTGTTAGTGATTCCAGGTGAGAAACTACAGAAAATAATAAACAACAAAAACAGATATGGAGATAGAAAATGTAAGTTATATTGGACAGAATATACAAACTGGAACTTGGGTTAGTCAATTCAGAAATACTATTAGTAGAAATAATTATATACAGTGAAAAGCGAAATAGTATATCCAGGTAATGAGTCTATGTCCACCAACTCCATCAAACCCTGCACAAATTTACTGACCAACTAAGTAACTACTTTACAACACTATTTAGTTGACCTTCCGACTTAAAGCAACATGTGACACAAGGTCATTTTTATGTGGTATCTTCCGAGCCATATAGCCCGGCCAAAAGTATCTGTCTATCAATACCCAGTCGTGATTCTACCCTTCGGCGGAGCCACGACTGGGTTAATGCTCTCCAAAGGCAGAAAGCGCTCTCCACCCGAAGGCAGACAGCTAAGAGTGTCAATAGTAGCAGGTTTGCGATTACTACTGTAGGCAACTCTACAACTGCCATTCTCTGTATAGGCTGGATTATATGTACACATCAGGTCAGTTGTATACCAAAAAAGGCTATTCCACAAAACCCCCTCCCTAGTTTCATTTTAGGGAGGAGTCTGTATTTCTCACGCTTGGGATCTATGATCAATGGCTCTGTAAACTTTCGTTTTCTGCTAGTGATTCTAATAATTTGATGTCCAATACGCCATATTATTTCTGAAGCACACTCGTTCACCGTGTTTGAACGATCTTTTCGTAATTCCAGCTGTATCCCGGGTTTTGTTTTTTCATGGTAGCAATTTATTAAAGATCGATCGAATCTGCCAAGCAAACATCACCTCAGAAGGTGAAAGTCCAGATGGAGTGTTTCTGTTAGGTGTAATTCGGTATATTTGTAGAAATTGTAACGTTTCTTCCGTTGGTGTATGTCCAGCTTTTATTAATGCTCTCTTTAAAGTATCCACGAATCTTTCGGCTAAACAATTCGCCCGTCGGTGGTAAGTTGCTGTTTTTATGTGTTTCATTTGGTACGTCTCGCAAAATCTTGAAAATCACGTGTAGTAAATCGTGTACCATTGTCCGTTATTAAGCAATCTACAACGCCAAACCTAGCAAACAGCTCGTGTAAACGGTTTATGGTATTTTCTGTTGTTGGTTTTTTATACCCGAAAACTTCATGCCATTTACTAAAACTATCTAACGTTATTAAGTAGTAGTAACCGTCGATAGGTCATGTGTAGTCCGCATGGTCTCTCGCGTAAGGTTTGTCCGCTTTTGGCCATGGTTTCTGTATGATAGGTGTTGACTTTGCTGTCCTACGCAGCCCTTACATTTTTCTACCATCTGCGCAACATTATCATCCATGTTCGGCCAGTACACATTACCTTTCATGAGTGCATTCATGCGTTTTTTTTTCCGGGTGTCCTAAATAGAAATCCTTCAAAATTATTTTTTGTAATGGATTTGATATTACAGCCCTTTCATTGTAGAGTAGGACATTATCCTAAATTGAAAAACTGCCTGTCAAGTTGGTTTGTTTATCTCCTATTTTTCCTTTGTTGTATTTATGAATTCGTCTGTTTCTGCCTTTCTTCTTATTTCTAATAGTGTTACCGGTAATTCTTTCACCGCATTACTTAACACTTTGCTGATTTCGTCCTCGGCTCTAAGAGCCGCTATTACCGAGTCTTCTAAGCGTTCATTGTCATAGGTATCAATCTCGATAGTCTATCTACGTGTCCTATTCCTTTCAATGGTAGGAATTCTAATTTGAAGTTATAGTTTAGTAGTATTGTACGCCACCTCAGTCTATTTACAGTGTATACTGGTAATCATTTCTTTGATCCAAATGTGGTAGGGAGAGGTTTATGATCCTGCTTTAGCGTAAATTCTCTTCCATATACTTTATATATAAAAGAAAGTTAAGACAAAAGTGATCCCCG
Organism: Ascarosepion bandense; assembly: GCA_037127315.1. Lineage (NCBI taxonomy): Eukaryota > Metazoa > Mollusca > Cephalopoda > Sepiida > Sepiidae > Ascarosepion > Ascarosepion bandense. Next base: position 499,176 of record JBBBDQ010001673.1, read on the forward strand.
GAGCTTTTTTTTCTACTTGTGAGTCATTTTTTCGGGCGGTAGCAGTGATCTCGATGCGTAGGCTACTGGTTTTCTTGTACCGTCCTGCGTTCTATGTAGACTACATGTTCTCACAGCTTGTGAGCTTGCATCGCTTGCGATAATAATTTCCAGCGTGGGGTCGAAGTGTGTCAATGTCAGGTCCAACGTCAATTTCATTATAATTTTCTTAAAAGCCTTTGTACAATCCTCCGGACAGTTCTACTAGACTTCTTCAGTAATTCGTTGAGAGATGCCCCCACTTTGTGCATGCTATCGATGAATTCTCCATAATAATTTGGAAGACCGAGGATACTTTGTAATTTCGCGTTTTTAGGCTCAGCCATTATTTTAATTGCTGAATCTCTCTCTGGGTCTGGTTTCCAGTCATTCTCGTTAATTATTTGGCCTAAATAGTTTATTTCTTTCAAGAAAAAATCACATTTTTTCTCTTTTACTTTAAACGTAAAGGTCCGGTATTTCTTTGAAAATCTCCTTGATATGTGTCTCGTGGTCTTCCATATGATCACTTATAACTAGAATATCGTCTACATACACGGTGGCGAAGTTTTGTCCCTTCAGCATGGTGTCCATTGTCTGCTGAAAAATCATAGGCACGACCTTTATTCTGAATGGTAACCTGTTTTATTTATATAGTCGGTTGTGAATGTTCATACATAGCATGTTTGAACTTTCTTCTGTGACTGGAATCTGCAAATCCGCTTCACTTATATCAAATTTCGAAAAAAGTTTCCCACCATTAAGTTGGGTGAATATTTCTTCCGTGCTTGGCAATGGTGATCTTTTATTACTTTGTTTAAACCCGTAGAACAATTTGCACTCACGCGAGATTCTCCAGATTGTTTTTGACGTACACTACCGGAGACGCCTTTTCAATGAAATCTGTTTTTGAAACGACCCCAGTTTGTTCCTGTCTATCAAGCTCTTTATCTATGTTATCAATTATGGCGGAAGATACGTTGCTCCTTTATTTAAATACTGGTTGAGCATTCTGCTTTAGCTCAATTTTCGCTTCGAATTTGTTGTATCTTCCTAAACAACTTGAGAAAACCTTTTGGAGTTGTATAATTTTTCTTCAGTTTTGTGGCTTGTGACAGCTCACAGTATATTTTCTTGACAAAAAATTAAAAAAAAACTAATCAGTAAATCCCATACATTGTAATTTTGCATCCAGTCCGTTCCTACCAGGTTGTTTGTGTTTTTCATCACGTAGATTTTCAATTTTTTGGTTTGTCCCTGAAATTTCACATTCACAATAATTTCGCCTTCGAAATTAATCATTTTCTCTATTACAGATTTAACAAGTTTTGGTGACTGTAACATGGTCGACCTGTTCAGCTTCGTCATATCTGTAAGATTGATTGTTGTTAAGTCTGACCCTGAATCTAATTGTAATTTGATCTTCTTAATCAATATTTGTAGTCCTACATATTTCTTTTTGTTTTCATTGTTTTCATATTCCACTCTAGTAGAGCTTACTCTACGAGGTTGGTTTTTGTTTCTATTGTTTCTAGATATAGCTGTCCCATCTTTGCACACGCTCGGCAATTTTTATATTTGAAACAACAATATTTAACCCAATGACATCTACCACATCTGTAACATGCAGAATTTAGGGGGTTCGTTTTTTATTTGGTTTCCGTCATTAGTTGTTTTGTATCTTTATCTTTGTCATTAAAATCTTGTTTTGCTTATCGTATTTGGGGAGGTTGAAAACAGTAAATCACTTATTAACTTATGAATGTGCACGACTGCTGATTCTTCGATGTTTTTACTGTCTTTCTTTAGACTGAGGCATTTTTGTCAATCCTCTGACAGATTTGTAATGTTAAACCTGACTCATTTTGAAGTTTGGTCAGCATTCGTGTTTTCATTTCGCTGTCTTTGGCAGCGACTAGTCCTTGGAAAAATATGATGCACCAAATGATGCATTCTGGAGTTAACTCTGCCAATTTAAAGTCGTCTAAATATTTGTTGATGATGGCTGCGAATGTTGAATAGTCCTAGTTTTCGTCTTTCACGAGATTAAGGCATTTCACCTTTTATGGAACAACGAGAATTTTGGGCTAAATAACACTGTGAGGACTGTCACTGCCTAGTCGAACGTTAAATCATTTGTCTTTTTTGAAAGAATATAATCTTCAAACTAACTTTGATCGTCCGTACTTAATTTACTGAGTAAAAGTCTTATTTTCTCTTTTCACTCCAGTGCTGCTAGTCGATATTAAAAATATTTTCATATCGCCTGTAATATTTCCCAAATTTTTTTGTCTTCAATCGAGTATTTAAAAGTTTCTATCGCGTTCCACACAGTATTATGCGAAAACGTCTCCTATTTTTCCGTTTTTCTTTCTAGTGCTGTACTTGTTAATTTTAGTAACAGTTGTTGGAATTTTAACTGTCATTCTTCATTTGCCATTTGAATTTTTATTTGTTTTTCGTCATTTGACTTTTGCATTTCTATTTGTTTTACTTTTAACTTATATTGATTTTCTGGATTTGCTTTTTTCATTTCAATTTGTCTCTTTTCTTCATGATTTTCTTCATTTCTTTTAATGATTTCTAGTATTCCTTTCTGAAAATCATCCATAGTTTGCTGTTTTGATTCCGTGAAGGGTTTAGTCTTTTTACTATTGCTTTATTGTATTGAATCTCGTAAAAGAAAATTGTGAAGATTTTTCATGAAATTTCCTTTACAATTTTTTTCTTCTATCTCTCTGTGATAGTGTCGCCAAATTGTTTGTGGTCGATTTGTGTTCGAAATCATCATAGTTATCTTTGTTGAGGTATTTCGGGATATACGTGAACATGCGTTCGTCGAAAATCTGTTTGTATTTTAGTGAGTTTGTATTTTTATCTCCGCATGAATTCGTTCGAAAACTTCGTCGCCAATTTAATGTGCATTCCGGGTGTGATACCATACAAAATAATAAAAAACAAAAACAAATATGGAGATAGAAAATGTATGTTATATTGAACAAGATATACAAACTGGAACACAGGTTAGTCAATTCAGAAATACTATTAATATAAATAATTATATACAGTCTTGAATCGAAATAGTATGTTTGGGTAATGAGGTTATATCCAAAAGCTCCAACTAATTCTGCACCAACTTACTGACCAACAAAGCAAGTGCTTTACAAATGCCATACTCTCTATAGGCAGGATTATATGTACACATCAATTCAGTCCATTCTTGTATAAAAAAAAAGGTGCGATCCCACAACAACACGAAATTAAGATTTTTCCATTGCTTTGAAAATTTGCAAAAGTAACCTCATTTGAATATCTGTAAATCGTAAACCAATAATCCGATTGGGCCCAAATTATGTCACGTGCCATTTGAAGATTAGTACTTCAGGGATTTTATAAGGACTTTTTGTTTTTGGAGTCAACTATATGTCAGGCCCGTTATTTATCAAGTGATGTGTTATATCTCACAATTAATGGTAGATAAACTATTATCAGAGCATAGGATTATTTTATGACAAAAGAGAATGAAACATAAAGAAAATGAAAAAGAAGTTACAATGAAGTCGACAAAATACTATACACCCAAAAATTAAAATAATCATAAAAAAATTCAATCCAATGTTGTCGTAAATAGCGGGAGCCGATACAAATAAACTTTTTCTCTTATCTATCTATCTATCTATCTATCTATCTTCTCTCTCTCTCTCTCTCTCTCTCTATATATATATATATATATATATATATATATATATATATATATATATATATAAAGCAGATAACTTAAAGAACCAACAAACCTATCAAGGTTTCACCTAATCGGATCTTTAGGGAAGCCAGACTTCCCTAAAGATCCGGTTAGGTGAACCCTAGGTAGGTTTGTTGGCTCTTTAGGTTATCTATTTTGTCTGCTGTCCTTACGTATTGAGTGCTTTTTTGATTAGATAACTCGTCTCGGGTTTTTTTCTTTGGGCTAAATACTTTGACAGATGTTCACGTGCTTAGCTCTTTCATTTTTACATCCATTTTTTGCTTCCGCGTATATATTCGCAGGGTTTTTCTAAACGATTACAGTGATAAGTTTACATACATACATACATACATACATACATACATATATATATATATATATATATATATATATGTGTGTGTGTGTGTGTGTGTGTGTGTGTGTGTGTGTGTGTGTGTGTGTGTGTGTCGACATTGATTTCAACATCAAGCGGTGACAGACTATTTCATGCTTGAATGCAATATTAAGTCCAGAAGATTGGGTTAAGATGCGATGGTATTGATCTCTCTTAGATTTTATATTTACATTATGCAATACATCTGATGTTAAATACATTCACCACCCATAAATTTACCATAACTTACAAACATATTTTTTCAAATCTACCCCCATCTATCTCCTTTTCTCTCTCTTTCATCTTTCTCTTTATATATATATATATATATATATATATATATATACTGCGTTAGTGATTGAAAGAGATTGAGAGAGTGAGAGAGAGTAGTTTGAATTGCGTTTCTCCGTTCCTACCAACCAAAGATATTATCGAGAAGCAAGAACAAATTAACATAACGGATTTCTTCGTTAATCTAGTTTGCTTTATTCTGCCTTCAGAGAATTATTTTCCTGATGTTTAAAAATGATGGACACTCAAAATTGTTGCGCATGAATTGACTTGCAAAACTACCACTCATTATTCTGTCTGAAAATTATCGACCGTTAACTGACTTGACACGGAACGTCGCATTTCGAGATTGTTTTGCGTGGACTGAGAGAAATTTCGTCTGCTCTTTGGTTGGCCGGATTTGGTGCCATCCTGCTCAAGGTTAGCTGACCATACATTCGTCTCTCTCATGATCCTGACATAAAACACGCATGTCTTTGATGTCACTTGCTACATTGAAAGGACGGATGTCAGTGATCTCTGCCCAGAGACGTCGGCACAGAAATGACTAAGTCAGCAACCACTCGATTGAAACGGAAAATGACATAAAATCAGCCGGTCTGAAATTTGATGAGCTTTACTGGAGTTATTGTCTGTGAAAGAAGATGCATTATCGACACTACGCAGAATCTATATATAAAGTTTGTATGGAGATTTACGGATTCATTTTCGTTAGTTTCGAATGGGAATTGAAGCTGTTATATCATCTATACAAGGCAACATTATCTAACCAGGCGTAGATAATAACTTTTAAATTCCTAACGCAATTTCTTCGAGTTGGGCATCTAAATCACTTCAATCTCAATACCATTTTAGCTGTCATTCTGTAATTATTCACCATTACATTTTTCTTCAATATGAGTTTACGACTTCATTCATAGTATATGAACGTACAATATATGATTTTCATGTATATATATATATATATATATATATATATATATATATATATATATATATTCATCATTTATAAATGTTTTATTACGCGACCTAGGTTTCTACAATGTCATGTCTTCAGGCGATTTGCAGTAACTGATTTTACCGTTTTTTTTTGTGTTTTTTATTAACGCTCACGTAACGGGCATTTTTGAACGCTCAAGTAACGGGGAATTTTTTAACGCGCAATTTTTCAATTTAAAAAAAAATTATATTTTCATCTATGGTTGTATGAACCTAATATATAATTTATGGTGTGGTAACACTTGTGTCATAATTTCTATTCTGTCATTCAATAATTTTTGTTTGAGAATAGCATAATCGCTAACTTTTCTTCCTGAGACAGCCTACATATTTTGCCATCGCTTGTCGGCTTGGCTGTTTTCACTATATTTCACGTTATTTCTGGGTCTTTTCCATACTTTAATTACAATTTCTACACGTGGCTAGCCAAATTTGTACAATTTTTTAAAAGCTTTGTATTTTGAATGTAGACGCGTGATTAAACTATCTGGTCTAAAAGTGTCTTTGATTGATCAAAAATATCTTTGTTTTGACCATTACTCTCACGTACTTTTGCTTTGTAAACGACTTTTTTTTGTATTACAAACTCCTTGAAGTGGGCATTTACTTTTGTCCCTGCAGTTGCATTTTTTATTAATGATATTGTTTTGTACAATGCTATTTAAATTTCTGGTGTTCTGTTTCTTTTTGAAACTTTCTGAATTACTAGTACAGCTATAACTTAGCTTGATTTTATTCCCATTGAAAATTTTGTTTAGTTCTGAGATTTTTGGAAAGTGTTTATCGATTAGTTTAAAAATGTTTTCATATTTTGGTTTTTTCCTCTAACTTAAATGGTGGGTAGAAACAGAGAATGTTTCGTTTTCTGTCGTCGAGTTATATTTGTCTGTTTGTTTGGGAATTGTATTCTAAAATCTTATTATGGTCGGATGTTCTTAGTGCATCCTCATAATTTATTTTCTATGCATCAAATATTGTTTTGTTTGACAAATGCTTTGATAGCCTATGTTCTATTCCTTTGTGAATTTGCTTGATTATACTTTTGAGATGGTTAGATCTTCTGTTTATATACTTTGATTTTTTTTTTTTTTGCTTTTATGTATGGAAATAAATTGGATATTTGTAAATTTAATTTCACATGTACATGTTGGACTACTTTTCTATTTATTTCTATTATTATCTTCAAATCTAGTTGCTTGAATAATTTGAAAACTTTTTTCCTTATTTTATCAATTTCTCTTTTGTTGTCCGGTGTTATCATTAATCCGTTGTTTCTGTATAATCCGTGGTTATCTATACAGATTATTTTGTTGATTTTAATTAAAATGTATATACCCATAAATTCTGGAACTTTTGCTCCGTCATACAATCCTTGTGGTACATCAAATGTGACGTTATTTGATTGTAAATCCATGCTTTACAATTGTAGAAAAGTACTGATTTGCGGCAATGTTGTATTATATAAATATGTTCAAATGGTATATTTATATAGCTTTTAGCAAAATTATATACTTCCCAAATTTTCAGTAGGAATCCAATCAAGGGAAGATATAGTTATACTACTAATTTTTAAAAATTCATAAAGAAATAAAACGCTAGAAATTTAAATAGCATTGTACAAAACAAGATCGCTAATAAAGAATGCAACAGCAGGGACTAAAATAAATGCCCACTTAAAGGAATGAGCTAATGGTTAAACTCCAAATTCAGAAAATCATTATATAATTTACTTGCGTAAATTGTAATCATGTGTTTAAATACACGATATGTATTACCACAGTGATACGAATGTTTTGTCTGTTTAATTTACTTAGTTTCTAAACTACGTTATAATTTCAGTTACATATTCCATTTGATATTTGAGAGAAATATGCACTTCATTGTAAAGCTTATTTACCGACTTGAAGAGTATTGATATTATTCTTTTTAAGAGAATACTGAATAAATCTAAAGAAGCGTTAATCCAAAATTCAGAAGGCAAGTTCATACTGTTTGTGTATTAGGGCGTTACAAACAAACTGTACTTATGTCTTTTGGGCCTGCAGATAGACGGAAGCCTAGTGTTATGTCGAAAAGAAAACCATTCTCATTAAGAAATTTCGAACGCTTTTCAAGAAATGATTGTGTTAATCGTTGACTTAACCTACTGCCCCACTGGAGCGACTTGTGACAAAAAGTCGGTTTATAATGTGGGGAAGCTAATTGCGGACACGCAAGGCATTTGTCTAACTTATCCTGCCCATGCTGATACGGTAACTGGGTAAAAGGTCAAAACTAGTTTTAGCACGTTATAACTTGCCTAGATTGTTCATTGATCATGCCTAAAAGTTTGACCGTATTATCGATCCAACTTGAAATTTACTTGGCTGAATTAAGCGTCTGATTTTGCAGCACGATAAGTTAATACAAATTACAAATGAAAATGAAACTTCTTTTTCTTATTCTTGTGCTTTGTAAGCGAACATGGTCTTTCACATCTCCCTATCCTTGGTGGCTCTTAGCAGGCTTTCTCCTCTTGCACCACCCAAACCCCGTTCTTCCTTCTACCCGCTCAGTCCTATTACACGCTGTTTTCCCCTGACTATCCTTCCCTCTATCTGGCCTGTTAGTTTTAGTTTTTCCAAGCCCCCTCTCTCATTGCAAGTCCCAGCAAATTTAGCTGTCTCTTCTTGAGGGTCAGTATTAATTTCTTTTTCGTTTTCATCCTTTCGAAAACTTATAATTGCTCGCATGCTCGATCCATGATATCCGCAGCATCCTTCTGTAGAACCACATTTCAATTGCTTCAAGTGTTTCTTACATCTTCGATGATTTTCTCCAGCATTTACTGGAAGAACTGATATTATACAGGAATCCATTACTCATTTCGTTGTTTCTAGCAAGATTTTCCTGTTTCTTAATACTCTACTTAGTTCTAGAAATTATTTTAACTTATACTAATATATACTTAATATTTATATTCTTTCATGTTCTACTGCATGAGACGGACAGAATGAGAGGGACGTTTATAATCATTATTTTTCTTTTGTACGTGATGTTAGTAACGTGGTAGGACAAAAAGTAAGCCTACAAAATACGGAGGAACTCTTAAGGAGTCAACGGATATCTAACTAGAGATGTTGTCTCAATAAATCACCGTGAAGAAGGCAACTGGATACAACGCCATTGTTTATCCTGCGCTTAATCATGAATTTTCAAATAGTTATTTTCAACCCAACGTCGTGAAGTGAGGTAATTGGAATGGAAAATAACTCCTCGACCGGTAAGAATCGACATGGGCAACAGGTGTCACATGATCATCATCTAGCACAACCGGCATAAAGGGGACACATTTTTCCAAATTTTGTCCCTCGCCTGGGAAGAAAAGACAGGAGCAACTGGTGTCTCTGGACCGTTACCCTGTGACTGTGCGCAAAGAAGAAATAATAATCTTGGGGAAATTGACAGTTAGGACGCTCAACAACTGGTTGTTTCGAGAATGTCAAGCAGGATATAGACACACTGAACATTAATATTCTGAAAATATGTGAAACTAGATGGCCTAAAAATGGAGACTTCAGCAGCGACAACCACAGGATCATGTAGGCAGGAGGAAAGAATACAAAATATGAGTCATCTAAATAATGGAGAAATAAATGAAGAATTGCGCTCTGAGATACTGCGAGATTTTGAGACCGTTCTTTTGGTGAAAATGAGGGGAAGATCTTTCAACATATATATCATAGTAGTTCATGAACCAACAACGCAAAGCACTGAAGAAAAAAAATAGAATAATTCTACTTCATACTGGACAATGGTAAGACTCTTTGCAAAAGCCAAGAAATTAGAATCATAATTGGTGACTTGGTGATTGCCAAGATCGGTAAAAAGAGGAAAACGACAACAGGCAACGTTTGATTAGGAATCCCCCACGAAGGTGAAGAAAAATTGGTTCCAGGGTGCATAGCAAATTATCAAGTAATAACCAACAGCTGGTTTCAAGTACACCCACGACGTCTTTGGATGTGGATAAACACAGGAGGCGACATGTAAAATGAAATACACTACATAACCATAAACAGGGGATTCAGAAATGCAGTGGTTCAATGCAGAACCTACCCAAGTGCCAACTGCAAAAGTGACCACCTACTAGTCTGAATCTATAAATGAAAGTCCAGAGAATAAAGAAGCCTAGTTTCAGTAATAAAATACTGCAATAAAAAACGATAGTGAATAAGCTCAACCTGCAGAAATAATAAACTAATAGTGTCAAAAACAAATACGAAGAACAAACTCGTAAAATGAAACTCCGAATGGAACTCACTAAATGAGGCTGTAATGACATCAGCAAACAACATTGCACCAAAGAGAATCAGACACAGAAGAAAAAACGAGTAGATGACTGAAGAGATTCTAGACCTTATGCAAAAGGTGAAAAAATGATGCCAAGACATTGAATGGAATAAAGGGAACTACACAAGAAAATGAGGAGCAAATGCAGGCTGGCTAAAAAGGAATGTTTCAACAATAAATTTGCAGAAGTAGAGAGATTGAGCAGGACTAATAAAGCAGATAAGTATAAAGAAATAAGAGAACAGAAAGGATAAAAAACTTGCTCCTCAACAGGGTGTATGAAATCCAAGGACGGAACGATAATATTGGATAGAGAGGAAATACTGCAGAGATGGAAAGAATATATAAAAGATCTTTTGCACGATAAGATAGAGCAACCGATGATGCACAAAGACGGGGACGGACCGGAAAATATTAAAGTCCGAAATGGAGACGAAATGGCCAAACTGAAAAGAAACAAAGCAGCTCGATCAGGCGGCATTGTAATAGATCTGCTGATAGCCCTGGAAGAGATCGGTGTCGAGAAAATTACAGAAATAAGAAATGAAATTTATATTAGTGGTGTTATACCAGATGATCTAAACAAGTCGATTTTCATAGCACTGTCAAAGAAACCAGGTGCAAACGAGTGCGAACACAATCAAATAATGAGATAAATGAGACACATTATCAAACTGATCTTACGAAAGAAGCAGAATCTGGCCAGAAGACATTGCGGGTTCTTCAAAGACACTGGAACAAGTAACGCCATATTTATGATTAGGATGCTCCCCAAAAGAACAATACAAATGAAAAAGAACGTGTACCTATGTTTTATCGATTATGCGTTCGACAAAATACTCCACAAATATTTGATGGAAATGTTAAATAGCCTCAACATAATTGGGAAAGACATAAAATTAATCAAGAATCTCTACTGGCAGCAAACTGCCTTCATACGGAAAGGTAAAGAATTCTAGAGATATACAAAAATGAAAGTGCATAAGACAAGGGTGTGTCTTTTCAGCGGTTCTATTTACTTGTACAGTGAGAGTAGATGTTATGCCAGGATTTGTCATCGGAGGCCACAATTTGAATAACATAATATACGCGGATGATATAATGCTGATAGCAGACAAGGAAGGAAAACTACACTACCACTTACAGAAGGTAGCTGAAGAGAGTGACGAGAAAGGACTAAAACTAAACCCCAAAGAAAACCGAATGCATGTTCATCAGCAGAAAGAAAGCAGCCCATATGGCAAATACAGGTTGGGGATACAAAATTCAAACAGGGACAAAAATTTAAATACCTGGGAAGTGTTCTAACAGAAGACAGAAAGTGTGACGCAGGGATCCAAAGTCGAGTTGACATGAGGAATGAAATGAAACTAGATTCTCTCTATCATATTCTTATGATTCTTATCCTTTACGTTGCGTCATCATATTTTTGTAAACCGTCTATTTAATGTTTCTTTTCAAAACAGATGTTTTTCTGTGCTTAAGTAAAACATCGACTTTTTTCTATCAAATCGGTACTCAGTCAATCATCTTAGTGATTTCAGTATCGCCGTGGTATTAAAAGACTTAAAAAAGTCACATGAGATACGTGAAATATCTCTGCAATTACCTCAGTAGAGAGATCTGGATGTTTTTTTTTCTTTTTGGAAAGGCCGCATTTCAGTGTAGCCATCATCGTCATATTCTTGGTTTTTCTCAATTCTATTTAAAGACATAGTTGTACACTTACTAACCGATGTCTTCAATATCATTCTTTATCTTATTTAATTGTCTTTTATCTTATTTAATTGTTTTTTTTTTGGTTTTTTTTTTTTTGGGGTGGGGAAAGAAGTATGTTAAACGGCAAAAAGTTTATCTTTTTTTAACTTCTATCGTAAAATTAAAGGGGCACCCCACGTGGCGTAATGGTTAACAAGCTTTTCTTGCTAGAACCTATTACAACTGAGTAATGAGATCGAACCTCACTAGATATTGCATAATTTTGGCCTTCTGCCACATCTAAGCGGTGCTTAGAAAACCAAGTATCGTGAAAGCAAAGTCTAAAGTCGCATTCTACGGAAATAACCATTTAAATGGCATTATTTGAAGCCAAATTAATACAGCCCGACACGAACAGTGAGAATGTAATTTACCATACTGGATTTACTTCACGTGTCTTCTATACACTTATCATATTTCAATTATATCTTATTCTAAAATAATAAAAAATATTCTGTCGAAGAAAAGAAAATTAAAAATGAGTGTTACGTTTCAGTAACGGAACCATAGCGAGTAGATTTTTGATTCGTAGAAAGTTCAAGAAGAAATGCGCATTACTTAAATTGTGGAAACCAAATTAAACCTTAAATTCAATAATCCGAAATTAAACTTAGCTCAGTCATCGTCATACACCTAACCAAATTTTCAGAGACTTTCAGACAGATTTCTTTCTCTGACGCAAAAGAGGAAAAAAATAATCTTTATTTTGTAGGACTTCTCAAACGAAGCATGTTTTAAGAATCCCTGTGTTTAAGAAAAATAGATATAGAAATATGTGTATCTTAGAAAATAAAGTATGTATATATATATATATATATATATATATATAATATAATATTTGTGAAGAAGCATTTGACTTAATCCTATTGAAGAAGCATTTGACTTTATCGCTCTCACTGTATTTTGCTAACGAGTATTTTACAAAGTACTTGCATGCCTGATCCCAATTCAAAGCGTGCTGTTTGTATGCAGAAACTCAGGATCTCCCTCAAATTATCTAGTAGAATACTGGTACGCTGTTCTAGGAATGTTTCTGAGGCTAGTCTGTTCCTGACTACCGATATTGCCTCCACCGTAGTACCTTAATGAACATACACGTCACAGCTAACCTCCCCATCTGGTTGCATTGGAAGGGAGCATCTTTGATAGTTTCCACGAAGAGGGCACAGTCTAGAAAATATGATTGTTACTTTCCTATTATTGAGCCAATTTTATCTCCAGGGAAACGACTCTAAGGGTGGGTCCCCGAGCATAGTCTGCCAACAATTAGTCTGAGCGAAATACCAGTTTGTGAATCTTAGGAGACCCCAAATTTGAGGTAACTTGATGTAAAATTGACACAACCGCCTGTATGTCCTAGAATAAATACACTTCCTTCTGCTCAGTTGTTTGCCTGGAGAAGTTTAAACACCTAGCACCTGAGTGCAAAAAGATTCATTTTGCCATTTCCCTTACAGTACATAGTTCCATCAATTCAGAGAAGCACCTGCCTCCGGAATCTATTATGAGTATTAAGATCTAGAACGCGTTCCTGATAACAATATAAATATTAGATACAAAATTTGCAGAGCAGTAAACCAGGAAAACCAGCGAAGTTTTTGTAGCTCGTGAGTACTGAAATTTTAATTGTAAAACACCTGCTATAGGTTGACTACACGTCATCGTAATTTTCAATCTTTAGATTATCAAAACTTCTGAAAATGAATGCATTACCTAATTATAATGATGTTATGAAATTTTATTTTTAACTAAGCTGGAACTTAAAACGGTGACAAACCAGCAAGCCCCTTTATGTTCTGATGTTGCAGCCAAGGTGTGCAACACTGTTTTGCTAATATGGTTTTTGGAAAGTCTTCCAACTGTAACTTTGACAAGCGTCATACAAATGTTAGAGATATATATTGAAAAATACAGAGAGCTTTGAAATCATATCAGAAGCTTAAGAATAATGCAACATATAATGAAAACTAAACAATTATCGATTGTCTGACATTCTCCTGAAAATGTATTAATTTGTTGAAATGTTTCTTCAAAAAGGAGCACAATTTTCCTCTGAAAAAACGTAAATTTTTGTTAGACCAAATGTCTGCTCGAAAAAGGATCAAAGGAAACACTGATGTATGAGCAACAAAACAATATGAAAAAGGGAAAGCCGAAAATTTCAAAATGACAGAGAGATTAGCTACATTTTTCCAATTAAATCTCCTAATATCTCAACAGGTGATTCGGAATCTGGAGACAATTAGCAAGAGCAACCACAACATGTTTCTGGAACGCAAAGCAGCTCGGCGCTAAAGCAGATACGGAAATCGCTACCAATTTTTGCTGTGACTTGCGACAGATTCAATGCAGCAGTATTAAACTTCCTCTAAGATTAGTTTCTACTGAATAAACAGGTAATGTATTTGACAAAAGTAAACTATGATTAGAACGTTTCTAAGGCGATGAGCGTTTTGAAGAAAAATAAATCACACTAATCCAAAAACCACAAAGACCATATATTTCGATGGAAGTGTAAGAAAAAGGTGTTAGAGAAACGAGCGTAAAATTATCAGAGAAAAACATTTCTTCAATACAAGAATCTGTAGCCATATGTAGGTGACATGTTGCACTAAATATATGGGACAGAAAACCTTGTTTGCCTTGGATATCATGGAACTGCTATGAATACCGGTTATTCAGTAGGAATAATTAAGGAGAAAATACAGAAACCATTTGAATCATTTGCTTAATTTATCTCAGTGTCACATAGCTAAAAACGACACATAGCTAAAAACGACAGGACATCGAAGCCAGTTTTGTAATGTATGAAAACCACGAACATAATGTGAACATTTTAAAGTGAAAACGGTTAAAAAATTTCTCTTAAATACGAATTTGCAGACAATGATAATATATTAATCACGGATACATGTTTCATGCATTGTCTCATATTAACACAAAAAACTCCTTGCGTTGAACGAGTTTCAAACAACGCTCTGAATTTTCGACGATTTGTTGTTTTGATCGACTGTGAGCAAACGCGGTACTCATTTTGGACATAAGTTTCTCAGTGACAAATATTCATGCAAAATGGTGAATGCACACTACACTGGGATATGTTCAACTCCTCTACTATTTCAGGTAACCTCATTTTACGATCAATACAAACGATTTTGTGGATTTGGGGCAGATTGTTGGTGACCTGAGCGTTCAGAACTATTTGTGTCTGTACGACCGCCTTTAATGTTAACTTTCAACTTCTTCATTGTTGTTTTCAACAGATTAGCATACGATTAACATTTATCAAGCCATTGCTTTGCTTGAACAGTATAATTTCCCATGAGAAATCAATGCTTTATTAACACACGTTTTTCTTCCATCGGCATTTTGTTTTCGAGAAATGCAACTCATTGTGCTTTCTCGGACTAACGTTTACAACTGGTGTAAAATGGAAAAAATTATACTGAATTACTTGCTTTGTCTGATCTTAGGAAATTCCCTTTCTTATTTCGTGATAGATATTTTGTCTCGTCAGAATCTATCATATATATTTATAAGTTTACGATTAACCCAGGCTTTGACATTTGCTATATATTTAAATATGATAGATAAAATCTATAGAAGAAATAAAATTGTTATTGAGGCTGGCCGGGTTTCTCGCTTGTAGTCATTTTCCTGTTGCCGTAAAGTAGCCTACCTGTGTATTTTCTATAATTTTGTTCATGGTAATTGTTTGAATGAACTTGCCTCTATTGTTCCTAGAACCTATACATTTTTCGTAGTACTGGTTTAGGGGCAAGGATTCTCCATTTTACAATTTAAATGGCAAGATATTGAAGTAATTTCTCTGCTAATATATATTTTCTGTTAAATTTCTCAGAGAACTCTCTTCGGAACTCTCTTTGGAACTTTCTTTCGGATTCTTCATTCTCAGTCAAAATTAATCTTCAAACATTTTAATGTATTCTCAATCTTTTTCGGTTTCGATTATTGTTCTCTTTCCTTAATAATATGTTCATGTTCTCATAATCTCTAACACTCAGTAACTATTTAAGTCTTAGTGGCAGTAATGCTTTTTTGACGGTTAAATAATTAAAAAAACTGTTTTAGACAAATTTTATTATTTTACTTAGAATGTTTTTATATTCTTCCAAAATCTTATCAAGGACTTCAGCTTTCGTAAAAAGAATCCCAACAATACTCAGTGTTATTAGTAACGTTCATGTCTATGCAATACATTTCGATGTAATCGAGTGTTAATTTACATTAAAACTCTAAAACATAACAACATTAAAACATAACGATTCATTGATTAATTTCCAGCTGATATAATTTATTTACTCACAACCATGGTGATAAGATTTCAGTCGACTACAAACTTTACTTGTTTATTAGACATGCAACAGTCCTTTCTGTCAATTTTTATTCTAATATAAAACTTGATCAATAAATATAATACTCATAATAAGCCTATTCCATTTAATAAAAATATACACTATGTACAGGAGAATATTGCTC
Organism: Ascarosepion bandense; assembly: GCA_037127315.1. NCBI lineage: Eukaryota > Metazoa > Mollusca > Cephalopoda > Sepiida > Sepiidae > Ascarosepion > Ascarosepion bandense. The sequence continues at coordinate 515,192 of JBBBDQ010001673.1, forward strand.
TGAAGTACGGTTCACTTCAATACTTTTCTAAATTCCGTTACAATTTGATTTAAACTATTGTTTGCAAAGAGGTAGAAGTTGTGCACTAGAATGTAAATTTGACTTTTGGAAAATTAACTCAGATATGTTTGATTCATTGCAATTGTGAATTACTTTCTGTAAGTTCCAATGAATGCAATTCAGTGTAATTTTGACTATTTAAAAAAACATCTCTACTATTCCAAATATTTTACATCAATATTTTTGATGATATTTATTGCTCAGACGACATAACAAGTCCATCTATATTCCTATGTCCATATGCAATTTTTGCGTTTATTATTTTCTAACTTGTTCATCTTCATAAAACTTAAAAAACCGGTGAGAGTAAGAAATATACAAAAAATAACAGAATCATTTTTATTACTTAGGAGAAAATACATTACTTGGTTTTGTACTTAGTTGAATGTTTCTCCGTGTAAATTGAATTTTTATTGATGTTGTTTTAAAATGAATATTCGTTGTCACATCTTCCGTTTGTTGGAACAATTTATTTCTAATACATGTGGCAATTTAAATCCTAACAAAATGATAACTTTACATAATTTTCATAACCTCAACGCAAGCTTTTAAGGTGATGAAGGTTCTCAGTGAAAGATGAGTGTCAAATAATATGTCACGAGATTTACTGCCCTCTTTAAGATTTGATTATTTTGCAAGTCCGGAAAAAAAGAAAATCAAATATATATAACAAATTTGCACTAGGGGAAATAGTGAATTTTTACGTTCTATCATTTTAAAGGCATTCTTTAATATTAAGTAATACGAAATTGTTTATTCAAATATTTGCATACATTGTGCGTGATCTTGTCCATTCACCGTAAAATATAATTTAAATAAATAAAGTAAAATAAAGGGAGGTAAAGAAGGGATTGGGTATTATTTAACATTAATATTCCGAGATCAAAATCTCATCTTCAGAATTGGCAGAGAAGCTTTTGTCTGTCCGAGTGTGTTTTCGGCCTTTCAAAGAATGGTTATTCGTGGCTGTCTGGTGCTGTGTGTGCGTGTGTGTGTGTGTGTGTATTCTAGTTGGGACCTTTTTGGTCTTATGATATCAGTCTGTTTGTATGTGTGGTTTATCTTCGTGCGACCTGACCGTTCCTTTAACTCTTTGACCGGGCTGAAGAGGATCAATTTCATTACTGTTGTTTTATCTATCTGATTTATCTGGTGGTGTGTGCGTGTCCGTGACTGTGTCATGTAGTCCTTTAATTTATTCTACATTATTTTGTATTGGCTGTCTGGTGCTTTGTGTGTGTGTGTGTGTGTGTGTGTGTGTGTGTGTGTGTGTGTGTGTGTGTGTGTGTGATGTATTATAGGCACCTCTACTACTTTGCCGAGGTGGGGGATAACATAGCGTAAAATTATTTGTTCATTGATTATATTTTTTTTATTTTTTATATTTTCTTCATTTTTTATTATAAATTTTTTATCCTATAAGGTTGTTATTATTGTTACATATTATCCTCTCTAATAATTAATAGTTTTTAACCTGTAGGATTGTTATTATTGTTATTTTAATTTTGCCGGGGGTGTGAATAACATATCGTAAACTTATTTTTTTATTTTTTTCTGTTTTAATTTTTTATCCTATAGGATTGTTATTATTATTATTATTTATTAGCCTCTTTAATTAACTGTATAATGTAATAATGTAATGTATAATATAATTTTTATTCATTATAAAACGAATATGTTTTTACTGAAAATGAATATTTGATCCTTGTTATTCAAGCTCAGCTGTGTTAATTAAACATACACACACACACTCACGCACACTCAGATCTATATAAATGTGTGCGTGTGTGTGTGTGTCCGTGTGTGAGTGAGTGTGAGTGAGAGTGAGAGTGAGTGAGTGAGAGTCTGTGAGTGAGAGTGTGAGTGAGTGAGTGTGTGTGAGAGTGAGAGTGTGTGAGTGAGAGAGTGTGTGAGTGAGTGAGTGAATGAGTGAGTGAGTGAGTGAGTGAGTGAGTGAGAATGTGAGTGAGTGTGAGTTAGTGAAAATAAAATACAGGAGGAAAAACTACAGTCAGTTAAGTGCCATGCGTGATACACGCTTTGGTCGATCATCTCTCTTTCGAGACATGACTGACTAGGCAGAATATTATCCCGCAGTAGGTTGCCATTACTTTCTGCGGTAGACTGGTTGCCGACCAAGGCTATAGAACCCAATAGACGGATTAATACCTTTCCCAAGGGTATTTGCCCGTAAGTGAATACAATGAATCTAAAGAATTCGAACTCGACTCCACGACTTCTCGTTCTGAGCCGATATCCAATGCACCACAACACACTTAGCCTAAATGATTCGTCTTCTGAGATATTTTATGAATGTAAATAACGCATCACTCAATAAATCCCGGACATTAATAAAAAGAAAAGAAAAAAACAACTTTTACTCAAAATTCAGCTTTATGCAACAGCATAGTCTCCTTCTGAGATAACACTGATTCCAACGCTTCTATATCACTTCCATGCATTTTTGTCTTTGGCCTCAAAATATGCCTCAGTTTCCGAGATCACTTCATTAGAGCCAAATTTCTTTCACTTAAGCATTATTCTGAGTTTTGCAAATAACCAATAATTGCTGGTGACATGTCTGGAGAATAGGGTGGATGCGGAAACAATTCAAAACGCAATTCATGTAGCTTTAAAACCGCTCTGACCAACTTGTGATAGGGTGCGTTTTCTTAGGGAATTATCATTTTTTTAATTATTTGTGGAAGATTTTTGACAATTTCCTTCTTGAACGCACAAATAATGCTATATAATATTCGCAATTAATGACTCTTCCTTTCGATGAACACAATACCTTGCACATGCCAAAATACGGGTTAGAAGAATATGCCTGCTTATTTGGGCGTCTTATTCCGCTTTGGACAAATTTCACTTGCTGCTTTAACTCGGTATATTTGACTCCAGAAGGAATTGGCGGATACATAATTCATCCATTATCACACATTTACGCAAAAACGTCCTCATGGTGCGTTGAATCGATGCGTTGTTGTTTTTGATCGACTGGAGCAAACGCGGTACTCACTTTGAATACATCTTTTTTAGTGACAAAATTGTAAATACTATGCTTTCTGATATGTTCTACTCCTCAGCTATCTCACGCAACTTCAATTTACGATCGGCCAAAAGGAGTTTGTAGATTTTTCTTGTGTTTTCCGGAACAACTACCGATTCTGTGCAATCTGAGCAGTCAGCAGTATTTTTCTCTTTACGACCACGTTTTATGTCAGCATGTGCGTTGTGGAACAGTGGATATCGGCTCGGAACGAGAAACCGTGGAGCCGAGTTCGAATTCCAGTTGAATCCATTGTATTTACTTACGCGCAAATACCCTTGGGAAAGGTATTAATCAGTCTCTTCCTTCTAGTTATGGGTTAAATAACAGGACAGATTGGGTTCTATAGCCTTGGCTGGCAACCAGTCTACCTCAGAAAGCAATGGCAACCTACTGTAGGATAATTTTCTGCCCAGTCAATCATGTCTCTTTTGAGACATGATCGCCCAAGCGCGTATCACGTATGGCACTTTACTGACTGACTGACTGACCACCGGTTAATCTTTGTATTCGAGAAAGCAATATAAATAGCACATATAAAGCCAATGATTTGTTTGAACAGTATTTCTTCATCAGGAAGCAATGCTTTATCAACACACAAAATTCAGATTTTTCCATTTTTAAAAAAATTGTAACATTAACCTCACTTAAATAACTGTAATATATAAACTAATTACAACTCTTGTTGACCATGTCCGCCATATTTTTTTATATAGAGTACAGCGCAGCACGTAATCTGTTCAATGAAACAACGTCAAAGATTAGCACTCCCGAACCAGACACTCTACTGAACCGGATTTGATTGGCAATACTCGGAAAAAATATGGCGCCTTTTATTTTTATTTTTATTTTTAATCATTTCACCCCGAGCAAGGCGGAAATGCCACTGATGTACGGGGGGTATATAACTGTAAAAAGATTAATTAAAAGAGAGTGAAGAGGAGTACAAACCAGTTAGAAAGGAGCAATAGAAAGATGAGAATGCAGGTGTGATAACAGTTTCAAAGGTGGAGAGAAAGGGAAGGATATACGTGGTGGGGAAAGAGCTAGATTCAAGTGATTAATAGATGAGTATTGACATTGCATTTAAATAACAGGTCACATTGAATATTTTGAGCTTCCTAATTGGTTAAGACTTCTACTAGTGAACTATAAAATGGGTTAGCCCATGGGTGTCTGCACAGTATACAATGTACTCAAAAAGTCCTACGACTGTATCCACGCAACAAGAAAGAGTTTTCAGTAAATATATGACAAATTATGAAACATGGATTCACCACTTCAATCCGGAGTCAAATTGGCGGCCATCTTAGTGGACAGCGTCTGTAAAATCCCTCCAAACGAACAAATATCAACCCTCAGCAGACAAAATTTTTGCCCACGTTTTTGGGAATGAACTTGGCGTTTTTTTCATCGATTAACTTGAGAAAGAAGTTCCATCAGTAGGGAATATTATATAGCATTATAGGTGTGTTTCAAGGAAGAATTCTCAAATAAAAATGGCTCAAATTGAAAAAAAGATAATTGTTATCTTTCACCAAGACAAAGCAACGTGTCACAACTCGTTCGCAACGTTAGCAAAATGCATAAACTGCACTTCGAATTGCTTCTGCATCCACTCTCTTTTCTTGATCTGGCCTACGGCAACTACTGTGTATTTGCAGACGTCAAAAGAATGCTCAAGGGAATGAGATATGTCTTCAATGAAGAAGTGATATCGGAATCAGAAGTGTATTTTAAATCCTAATAAAAATTGTTCTTCAAAAATGACATCGAATTGTTAGAGAAGCGTTTAAATAAGGGCAACACCACAAATGGAGACTCTGTTGATGCTAAAACCGTATTTTGTCAAAAACCTTTGTTTTATTAGGTAAGGCCCGGAACATATTGAATGATGTATTATATATGTTTATATAGAATATAATATTATATATTATATATATAATATATATATGTCTATATAGAATGTTATATTATATATGTATATATATATATATATATATATATATATATTATATATATATGTCTATATATAATATTATATTATATATTATATATATATTATGTATTATATATGTCTATATATATATACATATATATATATATATATATATATATATATATATATGTATAGAGAGAGAGAGAGAGTTGTATTCGTATATATGTGTCTGTAACACTCTAGAGATATGTATTTGGTAACCTAAGGTAGAATAAAAAAAGAATATAATCCTTGTGAAGATAAAACAAAAATATTGAATCTGTATCAGATTGTTAAAAGTGTCAAGCTTTTGTAGTTATTTATGCATGCTAGTCTCTAGAACAAACAACTCATATTGCTTATCATAAAGTAAAGCATTGCTATTACGTTATAATCTTCAAACAGTTCATTTCCTTTAATGACAAATGCTTTTTTCTGGGCAAAAGAACTCTGCAAAAAAAAATCCTATTATGCGAAATTTTAACTGCATTGTTTTCGACAGCTGAAAGATAACACAACACGTTCTTTGTGGTTTTCTGCCTCAGTGATCTATTCTGTGAAGAAAATGAAAAATATTATCTCAAATTGTTATTTATGACATGACCACTTCTTTGTTGTTATGTGCAGTTGTATAACTCTAGTTATCTGGCTATTGTTACGTAATCTCCCAAATTTTATTAACATTTTTTTTATATATAAATACATGTCCATTTTAACTAGACAGGTCCAGTTCATTTTATATGCAATGGATATAATACAGCTATAATCACTCACTTGTTTCTTTCAATTCTATGTACAACATAAGGTCATATTCTCACTACAGTATGGCTTTTTCTTATTTCTTTAGAAATGGAATTGAATCATATGTGCTGGAAATTCAAAACTCTAACCTTACTGGCTGGCTTTAAATTCAATGCTGTTTTTTGCTGAACCCATAGCAGATCAATGATAACCACTCAGTCAAAATTGCTTTTTGACCCATATCTAGAAGGAAGAAAGATGGGTTCCTATACTTTATTAGTTTATTAAAGTCTAAGCAATACTATCTGCAACAGTTTGAACTCGAAACTCCGATTCCGCATTGTATACTGATAATTTAAACTAGAATTCTCTACATAGGTAACATTTAAGTCATTAAATTTATGAAATCAGTTATTTATCTCTCTGGCATATCTAAACGTGGTTCCTTCATATTTCTATGAAATATATCTTTCAATTATTGAATGATTCACAAGCCTAATCTGGTACATTTAATAGCATTTGTTTTAGAAAGAATATGGTCTTAATTTGTAAAAATGTTTCCCTTCACAAGTCTTTTTTGTGCTGTATATTACGAACTGTTATTATTAGTTATAATATTAAAGTTTTCTTTTTTAATAACTCTGAAGGTATACATAGATATGATTTTTCTATACTTTAAATACGCGTATTTTCTGCTTATTTTTCCTTTATGGACTTTTTCGCTCTCAATATGTTCTTTCACTCACTATCTAAACTGAAATAGGCTATATAAATCTTTAACCATCAGATGAGTAAAATATGACTCATCAGACATGAAAACCACTACTAAAACCCTTCGTTCATATCCAGAATTTCAGTAATTTCTCGGTTAAATATGACAGGATTTAAAGAAGTGTTCTTTTCTATCTTTTATGTCATAGCCACTATATTAATTTTCTCTGAATTTTTTAAATTATACTTTTGTATTGCGAATTCGAGGTATGACTTTCCAGCTTTCTATCTTGTCACAGGAAACCATCGACACAATGGCTATCTGTTTCCTTGTGGAAATGTATAATTACACAATTCCCCATTGAAGGAGGCAATTTCAATTCAGTTACCTTAGGGCGTATCAACAGTACACATTTTACAAATCATGTATTAGAAATTTCATTGTAAAATATTTCTATGGCTATTTTCATTATAAATCGGGTTTATTGTTAATCGGTAGACCATTATTAAATACAAAATCTAAAGAATATTATACAAGATACATCTTATATAACGTTTCTAATGGCAAAGTTATTGCATTTTTTATATGAAGGAAATGTACATCTATTATGATAGAAAATAATGTTGCAATACTCTGATAGGCGATGAAATTTTTTTTCCTAAGTAAATTTGAATAATAGAAGGTAATTGATATCTTAATACATTTTCGAAGTTTCTAGCAATTTTGAAGAAATGGTAACACTTAAGTAGTTTTAAGAAATCCGTGCAAACATTAGACGGTTGTGCCTGGTGCCATAGGTTTGTGGGTGTGTGAATATCTCTGTGCAAATAAGTGACATTCTTCACAGATTTAAAGCAAATATGCTTGTTTAATTCGAATCGTTTAGAAGAAATGAGATAATAGGTCTTCGAGAAGCCAATTTTATTGTATATAGTTACTATTCAATTCTAAACTGTAACTCCATTATCAACACATACTAAAGCCACGAGTTTAAACTGATCGACATCCACAGCACAAATCAGGGCAAATGACGCCTTTTTCGTCTATGAATTTTTCTTTGTTGTATATAGTTGGTTGGTTGTTTTGTTTTTATGCCATATCAAGCTCGGCGGGTTATTTATTGCTAACTAAATTTTATTTATTTATTGCTGGTAATACATTTTTCTTTCAACAATTTATTGTTGTTTTTTCTATATAAGTTTTGTGTCTGGTAGTATTTTTTTTCTTTTCGAGTATCAAGATTCATTGGGATTTTGTTTTTTTAAGGGCAGGGTCCCCAAGTCCTACCCTTGCTATTTAACCCATAACTGAAAGGAAAGGGACGGATTAATACCTTTTCCAAGGGTACCAGTGCTTAAGTGAATGCATGGTATTCAACTGGGATTCGAACTCGGCTCACCGATTTCTCTTTCCGAGCCGATATCCACTGCACCACAAAGCACATCAGTCACTAAGTGCTTACAGCACCTGGTATTCCCAAGCGGTCACCCATCTTAGTACTGAGCAGGCTGAACGTTGCTTAACTTTGATGATCGAGCGAGAACCGGTGTATTCCACGTGATATGGCTGTAAGCCTTGCTGTATATAGATTTTCACAGATATGTGGAGGAATTGACCTTTACTGTGATAGTTCGATGCATAGGATGGGTTCTAATGAGATTAATACTTGCCCGTGTATGAATGAAATAAACCCGACTTGAATTTGTACGTTTCTCGATTTCTCATAGCCACCCGTCATTTAGTAGAACAGCCGCATATCGAACATCCAAACTGAGAGTAACTTTTATTCGCAAGGGTTCACTCATATAAGGTTTTACCAGGATCAGCATTGCAGAATATCGTGATGTGGGAAGAACGGGTTCTTCAATGCGATAAAGTATTAAGTTCCTCAGGAAATTTAACGCATTTGATCGGGTATCTTTAATATTTTTGAAATATTTTCAGCCATAAGCTTCTAGAACCAGTTTTAAAAGTGGTCAACTGCTATATTGAATAGTGATGCATAGTTTACAATGATCCAAGCAAATGCAGACTTCAGTGAGTGGCAGTAAGTGTCAATTGCAGATGTGGGTATATATCTGCCAGAGTGTATTTTCCCGTGACAAATAAAATATAAAATACAATTAAAATTAGACTTTGAAAGAATGTTAAAAAAAAGTCTATGTCGGTAAAGAATATCGTTTAACTCTCTCGGCTGAGATTTCTTCAAAAAGAAAAAGTATATGCTTCCACATATAAGAAGTATAGACACACAACATATCAAATTTCAGAAGGAAAATGACCCATCCAATATTCACTGCAAACTATTCCATAAATATATACAATTGTCGGACTTGTTCCCGATAAATACTTATAAAACGTGAATTGATTTTTGTCTGTTTTACAGTGGCTTGCAACTGTCTACAAAACCTTCGAAAATTTATATATTCTGTATAATTTAAAAGAGAACACATTTTTCAGTCCGAATGATTGTTAAATAATGAGTAGACCCATCACACATTCCTTTGATATAAAAATTACATTCTAAAAATATTCTACATTGATTCCTAAAATTATTCAATTTAGAAAAATATCTTTGCAATAATCTCTATCCCAAAACAGTGTCATCACGTAGTTTTTCATTGATGTATATAATCCAGAATAATCAAATATGATATGTGCGTTCTACTATAACAGACAATCTTCAACAATCTACTATTTTGTTATATAAGGTGATGTAACTTCCTACAAAACCATCCACCTCACGGTTTTTTTGTATGTTCATATTTAGATCTTGGCTGTAAATAGAAGTTGTCCAACTCAGGAAAGAAAATGGGCAAGACTCTGTCTCAGGATTTAAAAACATTATTATTCAAAAGTACAACGAAGATAATGGCCATGAAAGATTGTAAAAACTTTAGAATTACCCTTATCCACCGTTAAACCTGTAGATAAGAAGTGGTTAGTGCACAAAACCATTGCTACCCTAAAAAGATCTGGGAGAGCGAGCAACCTCGAACCCTAGTGCAACACTGGAGGACTTGAATGATTACCCTTTAAATGTAAACGTGATTTGAAGTGACATTATATACAACATTGCGTTTGTTTTTGTTTCTAAATTACGGGGAAATATTTATATTTTCTGTTGACTAAATGAAATTAACACAAAAATAAAAATTATTTATTTTGTTTTACTGAAATTCGAAATATAAAAACTATTAAGCTCTGAATTCAAAATTTTCGAAGAATATTTAAAAATGTAAACATTTAATTTTAGAGGAAAACGTTACATTAATGCTACACGAATTACAGACAGTTGATTTCTTGCATGAAATATTTAGTGAAAAAAAAACATTATTTTTTAAAATTTTATTTTCTGAAGCATGAAATATTAAATTTGAAAAAAAAGACTTAAATAAATAAATTAACCATTGGTAATTTTTGTTATGTATTTTATTTTGTTTGGAAAACCCCTTTTTTTTTAAAATATTTCTTTTATTTCAGAATTACGGAGAAAAATATTCACATTTTATTTGAGCAAATGAAGTTTGAAAACGTCGGAATAAAAATTAAATATAAAGGCTCATTTTTTTAATCGCGTTTGATACGTGTGATTTGATTTCTGTGACGTAATCTAGCTACCATTTTAGATCTTAGATGTTTTACGGAGCAAATATAAGCAATCGGCTCCATTGACCAAAAAGTGCGAAAGAGAAAATTGCTGAACCTTAACTCAAAAATTTTTATGTGTCCCTAGAACGTTTGAATGACGTAACTTAAAGATATATAGGTGTGCAAAGGGAACAGTTTCACACAGGTTGCCTTTTATATACATAGTTAAAAGAAAATACAATTACAGTATGAATATATCAAATTCTATATAAAAATAAATCAATAATGAAAGCTAAATATAATCACTTGAATACAGAATGAAGGTTGGTTTCTTTATGCATCTAATAGATCGGATGATAAATGATTAACTGTTATAATTGTAGCCAGCGTTTTTTTTTTCTAGCTACAACCTTTATACCAAATGTCTGGCCCTGATTAGCTCTTCAATGCAAAACTCTAATTTTTGCATATCAGATTTAATCTTTTTAAAACTTATGAAATAAATAAATATGTAATACCTTGTACTCTATAAAACCAGACACAATTAAAAAATTCTTTTGAATAACGAAATGTTTTACTTAGCAGTTTATTTTTATATTTTATCATTAGTTTAATTACTAATGAAGTTATCACTTATTCTTAAAATCCAAAAGAGATATCATAAGTATCTAGAAAACATAGTGAGTAAAGAGTGTATGGCAAGCATAAACATCACAGAGCATTCTGAAGTCAATATATGTGGGACGGGAGCGAGCCACCTACTTGACTATCTTCTATTTTTAGACAACGAAACTGGGAAACAGAATTCTAGTAATAAAAAGCAAACAAAAACATTATGAACCGAGGATTTTGGAAAACTATGATTGCCCATATAGTGAAAGGGCAGGATATATATTAATATGAGATGTATGAATAATTATAACTTACATACCTAAAGAGAAAATTTAACTTGTATCATAAATGTGCTTTGCAGGCAAGTGGTATCCTCATACTGATTTGTATTATTTTGAAATTATATAACTTGTTATCCAGTTATATACCTTGTATCCTTAAACATGAAAAAACTGAATAAGATATATATAATTTAAGCTATTAGAAGAACGTAACGTCTAATAATCTTCGAATCAAAAGTTTTAATTTTTTCGATCTAGACATAAAATTTAAAAAACAACCAGGAAAAAGAGTACTGCAAATATTAGTTCTAAGTGGTGTCTCAATAAACCACCGTAGAGAAGGCAACGGGATACCACTTCACTATGTACACTCGGCTCAATCATGGTTATTCACGACAAATGTATGAAAGCCAACAGCCCGAACGGGGTTGCTCCCAAAGAAAACAACTCCGAGCTCGGTAAGGAAAGGCAAGGGCAACAGATGCCACCTGACCGTCATCCGGCGACTGTTAGCACCAACGGCGTAAAGGGGACATGTTACTCCAAAATTTGTCCCTCGCCGGGGAAAGAGCGACATGAGCAACAGATGTCTCTGGAACCGTTAACGATGCGACTGTGCGCATCAAAGAAAAACTTACTTTGGGAACATGGAAATGTCAGAACACTCAACAAATGTGGGCAACTAGAGAATGTCAATCAGGAAATGGACAGACTGAAGATCAATATCCTAGGCATATGCGAAACCAGATATCCTAATAATGGAGACCTCAGTAGCAATACCCACAGGATAATTTATGCAGGAGGCAAAAATAACGAAAAAGGGGTCGGCTTAATACTAAACAAAGAAGTAAAGAAATGCGTTCTTGGATACTGTCAGCTTTCAGAGTGAGTCCTCTTGGTTAAACTGCGGGGAAGGCTCTTCAACATAGCTTCATAATAGTTTATTCGCCGACAACTCAAAGCTCGGAGGACGATTTCATATTGGACAGTGCCAGGTATCAGTGCAAAAGCCAAGAAATTAGGATCATAATGGGGGACTTGAATGCCAAGGTAGGTAAAGAGAGGGAAGGAGACACAACCAGCAACCTTGGACAAGGAGATCGCAATGAACGAGGAAATAATGGGTCCAATGGTGCTCGGGAAATGACCAGGTAATTACTAACACATGGTTTCAAGAACACCCACGATGTCTATAGACATGGAGAAGCCCAGGAGGCGACACGAAGAACCAAATAGACTTCAAAACTATAAACAAGAGATTCCGGAACGCAGTGGTCCAATGCAAAACATATGCACGTGCCGACTGCGGAAGTGACTACGTCCCAGTCATCTACAAACAAAGGGTGAAACGCCGGAGACTGAAGAAACCCACCACATCACCAAGGTTGCAATACGACACGCTTGTGAATGACCTCACCCTGCAGAAAGTATACAATAACAGCGTGAGAAAGAAATATGAAGAACAAATTGGAAAAGGGCACTCAAAATGGGACTCACTAAAGGAAGCGATGGTGACCTCAGCGAAACAACATTGCATCAAAGGAAATCAGACGCAGAAGAAGAAAAAACGAGTGGATGACTGAAGAGATTCCTCCGCATGATGCAAAGGAGACAAAATTAACGCCAAGACATGGAGTAGAGTAAAAGAAACTTTACAGGGAGATAATGAAAAAATGCAGACAGGCTATAGAGGCTCAAAAACAAATGCGCAGAAGTAGAGAGAATGAGTAGGACCAACAAAGCAGAGATGCATAAAGATATAAGAGAACTGACAGGACAAAAGACCTGCTCCTCAACAGGATGCATAAAATCCAAAGATGAAACAATCATACTGGAGAAAAAGAAAATACTCCAGTGATGGGAAGAGTATATAAGGGATCCTTTTTGCGAGAGGAGAGAACAACCGAGAATACACAAGGAAGTGGATGGTCCGGAAATAATAAAATCCGAAGTGGAAGCTGCAATGGCCAAACTGAACAGAAACAAAGCAGCTGGTCTAGACGGCGTCATGGTAGAGCTGCCCTGGCATAATAAAAATTACCGACATAATAAACGAAATTTATAGCAGTGGATTAATACCAGACGACCTATGCAAGTCAATATTCGTAGAACTCCCGAAGAAACCAGGTGCAAACGAGTGTGAACTACACAGAACACTCAGCTTAATGAGTCACATTACAAAACTGATAGTCAGAATCCTGATGAATAGAGCGAGAAGCAGAATCAGGCCAGAGATAGGACAGGAACAGTGCGGGTTCTTCAAAGACACTGGAACGAGGAACGCCATATTTATCATTAGGATGCTCTCGAAAAAGACAATACAAATGAAGAAAGATTTGTACCTATGTTTTATTTACTATGCAAAAGGCATTCGACTAGATACCACACAAGGATTAGACGGAGATGCTCTGCAGCCTTGACATTTTTGGGAAGGACCTCAGAGTAATCTCTACTGGCCACAAACGGCCTGCATACGAACAGGTAACGATTTCAGTAGATTTATAAAGATAGAAAGAGGCATAAGACAAAGATGTGTCTTTTCACAGGATCTGTTCAACTTGTACAGCGAAAATATTTTGAGAACCCTAGATGACACGCCAGGATTTGTTATTGGAAACCACCACTTGAACAACATAAAGTATGCAGATGATACAGTGCTGATTGCGGACACGGAAAGGAAACTACAAGACCTTCTAATGAAGGTAGCGGTGGAGAGTGACAAAAAAGGACTACAATTAAAATTTAAGAAAACTGAATGCATGGTCATCATCAAAAAGTGCAACCAAAAATGCCAAATAAAGATGGGGGATACCAGAATCAAGCAAGTATAAAAATTTAAATACCTAGGAAGCGTTCTTACAGGAGATGGAAAGTGCAACACAGAGATCCGAAGGCGAATTGGCATGGCAAATGAAGCGTTCCAGAAGCTGTGTAAAGCACTAACACACAGGAAAATTTCACTAGAAACAAAGAAAAGAGTGCTGGATTGCTATGTGTGTCTGTTATTCAATACGGCAGTGAATACTGGACAATATCATCGAAAAATGCGGACAAACTGGAAGCAGCGGAAATGTGGTTCTACAGAAGGATGCTGCAGATAACGTGGACTGAGCATGCAAGCAACGATGAGGTGTTGGAAAGAATGGCAACAAAATGGATATTAATGCTGAGCATCAGGAAGAGACAACTGAAGTTCCTGGGACATGCAATAAGGAAGGAGATCTTAGAGAACCTGATACTGACTGGCCAGATAGAAGCAAAGAGCGACAGAGGAAGGCAGTGGATAATAATATTTGCAGGGCCTGATCAGGTGGATGACAGAACGGGGATTGCCACGCGGAACAGAAGCAAACATACTTAGAGCCACAAGGGATAGACAGACGGGGAGAACCATGATCGCCTACGTCATGAAAGGACAGGGCACATAGAAGAAAAAGAAGAAGAAGTACAAGAAGAACAAGAACAAGAACAAGAAGAAATAATTTCTGTTGACATCCGAAAATATTTGCTAAAGGTTTGAAGTATTTGGTTTCATGACACGTTATGAAGCAGACAATCCCGCAGAAACTTCTTCGAACACGTATAGTTTCCCTGCCGATGCACGAGCTATAACTGATGTATTTGCGCAACGCACCTCTATTGGTTAAGAGTGATAACGCAATGCTTTTGAGGCAAGTGAGTAAATGATTTGCGCAACAATGAATATTTCGTTCCACCAAATTTAAAAATGGAAAGATCAGTTTTGGCTAATTTAGATATATAATGAAGACCAATCTATATATATATATTGTGTGCGATATAAAAATAGTAGTCTAAAAAACATTTTAACAAATATATTTACCAAAATGAAACAAAAATATCTTTAAACATTAAATCGTCATTGCCTTAAATAGCGGCCTCTAGATTAATTAGGAAGCATCTTTATGTTTAAGTTAGTGAATGCCGCCACAATCCCTGCCTTCATTTCATCTTTGGTGCTAGAAAGAACTTTTTTAGTCACTTGCTCAAATGCACTTCAACGTGAACAAATATAATGGTTAGGAAATGTTCTAACAGGAGAAAAAAAGTGCGACACAGAGATCCGAAGGCGAATTAGCATGGCAATGGACGCGTTCCGGAAGCTGAGCAATGTACAAAGACACAGAAAAATTTCAATAGAAACGAAGAAGAGAGTGCTAGATTGCAAGGTAATGTCAGTAATGCTGGACAATATCATCGAAAATGAGGGAAATACTTGAAGCAAGGGAAATGTGGTTCTACAGAAGGATGCTGCGGATATCGTAGACAGAGCATGCGAGCAACGATGGGGTGTTGGAAAGAATGGCAACGAAAAGAAAATTAATAGTGAGCATCAGAAAGAGACAACTGAAGTACTAGGACAGGCAATGAGAAAAGAAGGCTTGGAGAACCTGATACTGACGGGCCAGATAGAAAGAAAAAAGAGACAGAGGAAGGCATCGGATAACATATTTGAAGGTCTAGATAAGGTAGGTGACGGAACGGGGGTTGCGGGATGTAATAGGAGAAAACATACTAAGAGCCACCAGGGATAAGTAGACGTGGATCGCCTACGTCCTGAATGGACAGGGCACATAGAAGAAGAAGGTCACAGAAATTGACAGACATACATGACTTTGTTCTAATGCTTGTGGGGCATGTTGTAGCGTCCGGTTACCTAACAAGGTTTTCCAGCAGCCATTCTTTTTACTCAGGGTAGCATCATCTGCTCCTTGTTGGTGCGGGATTCTGTGTTGAGTCTAAAACCTTGTGAGAAATGAATTAAGGCATAAGCTCGCCACCATTAGTGAGCTCTCCAAACACCATGATGTTGATTAGATAGTTCATCCCGCTGATTCCGAATCTTCTGCACTGTTCAAACACTAAAATATTCGAAATGAAGCTTTGGGCGAAAGTTCCAGGCAGTATTGATTAGTTTTAATCATCTCATCCCAATCAAGGCAATTTACTGCCACTGTTCTGCAGGGGGTTTCATAGTGGAAAGTGATGAGAAAGAGGGGTTAGTTATAGGAAATGTCAGGAGGAGGGTAATAGACGGATGAGGCCACCAAGGATGGAGGTGGAATAGATGAAAAAGGGCTTGTGAGAATGAATGCGAGTTAGTGTGAGAGAAGATGTCTATTGACCTTACATTTAAATTCCTTCAGATTGTAGCTGTCGGGGAATCAAGAATTTGGAAGGGAATTCCACAGGTGGGAAGTGCCTGAATAAAAGCTGTTAGAGAAGAAATTGCGGTTACATTTTATCGGTTTCACTGTAAAAGGGTGGGACCTAGTTGCTAATCCAACAATTCATACATAGGGGGCATCAGTGATCTACATTCATTAGAGCAAAAGCCGTGAAAATATTTATAGAAGAAGTACAGGGAAGCCACGTCACGCCAGTGAGAGACCGTCTGCAGCCGAGCTACCAAGTCGGTGTCGATCACGTTCTCCGTTGGATTCTGTCAAGAACCACGAGGTGAATAGCAAGGGCACCCAACCAGATGTGTCAGCAGTATTCAATACACGGGCGGATGGTAGATTTATACATGTGCAGGATGGACTTAGACGTAAAAAACTTCCTGGCCATGCAGAGTGAACAGACCTTCTTAGCAGCGTATTTAACCATGGATTCGGTATAGCAATTCAACTTGAAGTTCGCTGAGAATGTGAGGCCAAGGGGCATAGTGTTTTACTCTCAGAGGGGCTAGCCTGTTCCATGCTAATGGGGGAAGAGATTGTCTATGATGTTTAATAGGTAGCAGCTTCGTTTTGGAAGCATTACATTTTACGAACATGCCATTTCCAAATTTATGGTGCAATGAATCGCGCCATGGTTCCCTGTTTCCACAGGCCTTGCTTAACTAACCCTACTCTAATGAACAGTTAACAAAATAAGTGTAAACAAAGCGCATGCAGAAAAATAATCATATAAAGTGGTCACAAGTTAGCAATCATACCGTGTATAATAACATGCAAAAATTATATCGTGATGATTAATTGCTGTTAAATTCTAGCCTGCTGAGGCAAATTGGAATCAACTCAACAAGTGACTGAAAGGTTTACCACAGCCTTTTCCTATTTGCAATATTAGTATCTAGCATGCTAATAGTTCTATCCAACATGTCGTTAAATACACAGTAGAGTGCATGTCAAACAAATGTCAGTCACGCCATTAACGAAATTCTCTAGAATGCCACTCAATCTAATTCTCGTTAATTTACCATGATGTAAGCGTGCACAATCCACATACCTATGACTTATTTAAGCTGACAACTGATCGGAAATCATGTCACTTAAATAGAATACAAATCTGTATGAAGCTAATCTACGCATTACTTTATGATACACTTGACGTAAAAATATGAAATGGCACCACAACTTCATAAATTGAATTTTTCCTTATTTTAAGAAAAGTTAACATGCCCCGTTCGAAAACTCTACCACGAACATCCTAACCAAAGTTGTCACTGATTCACGACATGTCAGAGGACTACTAGTATACTGCTGGCTTTCATATAACGTCAATGTATAGAGGCTCCAACAAGCAATAACTTTATATACTGTTAACCTCGTAATGTTCGCACATTAGATAGATAGATAGATAGATAGATAGATAGATAGATAGATAGATAGAAAGAATATACAGTGATATCAACTTTTATATATATATATTAAGATAAGAAAGAAAAAACATAGATAGATACATAGGTAGATAGAAAGATAGATAACTCAATTTCCTTAATAACGTCAAAATATAAAACGATTTCCTTATTAACTCTGTTTTTCGGATGCAACTTATCACGCAACTGAATTCTCTTTCAAGATCAGTTATCTGTCTATTATCAAAATCATTAAAAAATCCATAGATATGATTCGATCTTAGGTTTTGCATAAATGTAGTTTTTTAACTTTTTCTCTGTTAAATGTTCTGATAATCCAATAAGTAGAGTTAACTGGTTAAATCTACAATTAAAATTACCAGATCCAAAACTGAAATCTGTACTAGATTGATTAATTCAATTTTTATAGCTTATCAACCCATTGAGGGATATTTTAATCCCAGAAAATATTTAGAATATGATAATTTTGCAGGATTATTGAAGATAACAGTGATTGACTGACACAAGATCTACTAATTAACTCATACCCGATGGAGGTAGAAGATGATTAACACTTTTCTCAACTCAAATTGCATATAAATGAATAGGAACGCATAACTTTGATTTAACTTTTCAACCGTTAGCCTTTAAACCAGCAAAACAACCAATCAGCAAGTATGCAAACATTTGCTAGAATGTAAAAACTTTTATATTTTGTTCCATTAATGTTGGTTTTCACCCGTAGTGTATTTCTGAGAATGTGGTGTATAATAGTCGAAATTTCGCATCATTTCATTACAAATTAACACAGTCAATTGGGTGTGACATTGGACTAGACTACTGCATATTTTTACAATTAATCCCATGAGGATAAAATGTTTTATACATAGTTTTTTTTTACTTTTTTAATTATTGATTCTTTATAGGAAATTTATCATAACCTGTCTCGCAGTCAAAACAATTGGGAATGTATTTCCTAATATTTAAAATAGAGCTTGAATCATTGGCTCTTATGTGGAATGTCAAGTAGAGATTTAGTGGGAAATCTATAACTAAACTCATCACTGAGCCAACTGAATGTTAAATTATTGATAGGTTCTCTCTATATATAGTTTAGTTATTTAAATGATTTTGTTTTGTTTATTCTGTTTTCTGATGAGAATGAAAATATATTCTGTAACTCTATTAAAGAAGCATTTCATATACTGTTTGCGCGTTAAAATCTCAAACTAGCGTTTTTGGGGCGTCTATGCCCAATCGACAGTTGATCATTGCGTTATCTAATCTCAATCCGTGACGAGAAATGGAAGCCGATAATATCATAGTTTACGATATACATAATTATATTATTTAATAACAAAGAATCAAACAATCAATGCATCAATCATTCAACGGAAAGCCATAAGGCTGCAAACCACTTCCGATGATGTTTTGGTGTGTAGTGTATTCCCCTTTCACTAATAATTTTTCTTTCATTTATGTTAATGCGCTAAAACATAGAAATTATCTATGCATGATATATATGTTAGGGTGACATTATCATGACATATGCAACTGGAACTTGTGTTTGCGTGACTACTGTCATCATTCCATACAGAGTTTACGGATTGTGTCTCTGTGATAGAGTTCACAGCTGCCTTCAGGCAACTACGCAAACGTCTCACTATCCCAGTTAATTACGTAAACACAAGTCAGCCATCTTTACCAAGTAAAATGTTTTTTTCTTGCAGTATAAGTAGCACAGTGAATGCGGGTTTTATTAACTACTTCATTGTTCCCTAGTATGTTAATTTTTCATGACAAATTTTCAACGGCACAATGATAAGACGTAAGTGAGCGTAGCTTTCTAGAACCAGTTATTTGTAAACCAAGTGTTCTTACTAATCAACTGTTTCTCACTAAATCACTTTTGAATGAGAAATTGCTTTTATGTTGAGTACAAAATGAAAATGGCTTCCTTCTATTCACTGTTTGCAAATTAAAGAAAACATTAATTAATCAATGAAAAAATAGCGATTTTCAAAAAACAACAAATTGAATTTTCCATGACCCGCGTCCTATTTTTTCCCAACCGAACATGAGTTTGCGTTGGTAGCTGACTACGTGATCCGATTTGGCTACATATTTCCCATTTTTCGATCGGTCAGTCAGAGAGACAAGGGATCAGAGAAGAGAGAGATGACTTAATGTAGCAAGAAAATAGTCAGGCGACTCCTGGCGACTCACATTCACACCCTCTCACTTGCTGTTTTCTTTATCTTTCTTACTTCCTATTCATTTACTCGGCGTCCACAAGAGATAAACTTAAACACGATATTACTACTAACCTGTTAATACATCACATCGAAAACATGGTGTTATATTTATGTGTACCAATAACATTTCACTTAACAAATAAACTCTTAATTCTATAAACTACTTACTATACCTTTTCTTAGAATATTACCCCAGTTAGAATTTCACTTCCTACGAATTGATGTTATTCTGATCTATCAATAAATTTCCACTTGTTCATACAAACGAAATGCTTTTATTCACTCAAACCTCTGGTCTGGAATAAATTGTGAGGAATTCGGTTATGTTTTTCACAAGGTCAATTTAATAAATATGACCCAGGTCTCTACTTAATTGTTGACCCCGCAAAGAACACGCAGACAAAATTTGATCTTAACATATTTGATGAACCCGCAAAGAACACGCAGGGGAATTCTTATGCCTGTATATTTGTTTACCCCGCAACAAACACGCAAAGGAAATAAGATTTCTACATAACTGTGACCACCCGATGTAAGGATACTCACATCAACCTTCCGCTCACAAGAAAATGTTGACCACGATTTAAATAACAACCATCACCACATGAATTCGTAACTCACCGTCTATTAAGCAAGAAATAAAAGATAGAAGATAATGAAAGAAAAGCAGAACTCTACGCGTTTGAATAACACAGATGTCAAATTACCCGCTGACACATGATCAACCTCGAGAGAAAACTGGAAAATTCAAGAGACGATATTCATCTCTAAAGCTAAGTGGCTCAAAATATACATTTCATTGATGTTGAATACGACCATATACCGTTCATGTGAAACTAACTCTGTCAAATTATTTTTAAGCTATTTAGAATTCTACTTCGTGTTCGACCATTTAATATGTACATATTCTTTTTCTGACCATTCACAGAGAGCAATGCGTTTGAATAATTCCGATATCAAGTTATACGTTGATTCATTATAAACCTCGATTAAGAGGAACGTAATTTCAATTGAGTCTATTTAACACCGAAACTACTAACCTTATTTACGTTTAAATATTTTACCCGGATCAAGATACTGACAACATTAAATATTTTAATTTTGTAAAGAAATTCCTTATTTTATTTCGTTCTGTATAGCACGTGTGTTAGCTTGTCATTATTCCTACGTTACGTCACTGGTGATCTACGACGTGCCAGGAAACTAAATACATAATTATTCTTAGGACGTTCACAAAAATCAAGTTGTTTAAATTCGCAACAGACGAGAATCAAGCATACAGAGACCAGTGCATCGATACAATCTAATCATCATTTTACACATGCATCTGGAATTGAATGTGCATGTTTGGTCTACAATAGCAGAAACAGGTTTCAGTCAATAAAGACAAAACAGCAAGACATATAGAAAAATACTACTAAGAAAGCGACAACATATACCACTAACACTGAATTATCAAATTATTCATGTACTTAAGAAGACGCCGTCAAATGGGAAGGGAATAGGTGTAGTGAGTATAAAATAAAACTTTATTTTCATCACATTTTGTAAATTCGCGAGGCAGTGTCAAAATATTAATTAAGCAATAAAAAGAGAGCGATTTCCATAAAACAAAAAAGTGAACTTTCCAATAATCCTGTCATGTTTCTTCCGACCCAGAAAAAGTTTGCTTTGGTAGCCGACCACGTGATCAGTTTTGGCTTCATGTTTTTTGATTGGCCAGTCGGAGAGCAGATAACCCAGAGGATAAAGTATAGCAAAAAAATAAAAAATAAAAATAAATAATAAAAAAAATAAATCAGGGCCCCCTCAGAGACACACATTCACACCCTCTCACTTTCTCTTTTGTGGTTCTTTCTTTATCTCTTCTTCCCCCTATTCATCTACTCGCCGTCTTCAAAAGATAGAGAATTTATAGTCATTACTACTAACCTTTTGATACTTCACGTTGAAAACTTGAACTTATCATTATCTGTTTAAATCATATTACGCTAAATAAAAAAAATCTCTTATATCTGTAAATTCCTAACTACGCTTTATCTTAGAATATTTCCACAGTTAATAATTTCACATTCTACAAATTGTTGCTTTCTGTTCTATGAATAAATTTCCATTTATTTATGCAAACGAAATATTTTTATTCTCTCAACCTGATCGAGATTAAATTGTAGGCAGTTTGGTTTTTGTTTGACACAATGCCAATTATTAAGAAAGAATCGAGCTTCTACTTCATTTTATTTAATGGAAGATCAAGGGTTTTAACCACTTTCTGATCAGTCATTTCATGAACCAATGAAAAAGTATCGCCTCATCATAATTATTTTCGATCAGCTTTTGTGTAACTGATGACCATAAACGATATAAAAAAAGGATATTTTCTGTGTAACAGTTTATTAGAATATGTTATGTTAATCCTTAACATTAGACTATTTTCCTTCATACTAAATCTACGATTTTGCATCATGTAAATTTTAATTCCAAAGACATTTCAAAAGTTAATGCAGAGTAAACCCTCTTATTAGTGCATCTAAAATTTGTATTAAAAGATACACACTAATCGAAAACATTTATGCGAATAAAATATCCTATAGGACCATATGTAATTTGTAACTCTGTTGGTGACAAGGCAAACCAAGCTGCCGAGCTTGAGAAGGACCTCCAATCCGTGGTGGATTGGGCTAAGAAATGGCTCGTAAAATTCAATTCTTCAAAAACGAAGCTGCTGTCAATTAACCACCACAGACAACCGTACATCCATCCCATTAGCATGAAACAGGCATGCCTCCCAGAGAGTATCTCTACGCCTGCTTGGCCTGACACTCTCAGCGGATCTCAAGTGGAATGACTACGTCGAATCCATTGCTAAATCCGCAGCTATGAAAGTCGGCTCTCTGTGAGGGGCCCGGAAATTCTTTCCGCCTGAATCTATCCTGCAATTATATAAATCCACCATCCGGCCGTGTATTGAGTACTGCTGCCACATCTGGTCAGGTGCTCCTTCTATTCTCCTCGGGGTTCTTGACAAAATACAGCGAAGAATCTGTAATGTGATTGATACCGACTTGGCTGACCGCCTGCAGTATCTCTCTCACCGGCGTGACGTGGCTTCCCTGTGCCTCTTATTTAAATACTTTCATGGCTTCTGCTCTGACGAACTTAAATCCCTGGTGCCCCCTAGATGTGAATTTGCACGAGATACCAGATTGGCAACTAGGTCCCACCCTTTTACAGTGAAACCGATGAAATGTAACCGCAATTTCTACTCCAACAGCTTCTTTCCTCGCACTTTCCGTCTGTGGAATTCCCTACCGCATGCTTGCTTTCCTGACGTCTACAACCGCCAGGAGTTTAAATGTAAGGTCAATAGACACCTCCTAACACACTAACTCGCATCCATTCTCTCCAACTGTCTCCCTATGTACATCCTATGTCGTCTATCACCCTCCTTCTGACATTTCCCATACCCACTCCTTCTATGTAACCCCCTGCGCTATAGTGGAATGCCTTGCTTGAGGTGACACGATTAAAAAAAAAATAGTTCCTTAAAGAATTAATTTATAATTTTCCTACTCATCAATTGAAATAAAGATAATATAATATACTATAAAAATGCTATGATTAATGTTTCTTAATTAATCTGATTTTCATGAAAAATACATTATAGTGATTTGCTGCATGCTACACTTCCGTTCATCATATAATTATTATAGAACTTAAACTTTTATCGGGATAAAGAATGAAGCCGGTCGCGACGAAGGCCGGAAAATCCGGACAACAAATTCATTTTAATTATTTTTTCCTTTAAGACGTTTCTATATATTTGCAGTAGGGTTTAAAATGGGTGACTGTTACACCCAGAATTATAGATTTTTCTTTGAAAGAATCCTGAGATATGCATATGTTTTGATTTTAGAAATTTTTTAAATATAAAATAATCGTTAGTATTTTAACCTGAAAAATTATTCATAATCGTTCTATCGTAAATGCATACATCTATTATATTTTGATATGTTTTAATAAAAGTAAATTGTGAAGGCCCATTATTGAAAGGATTTATTTACTGTTCTTTACTTGGGAAAAGTACGAATCAATCTGCCGAAGAACAATGGTTAAAGAGCAGTAGATTTCAGCATTTTCATTTTATGTCGCAACCAGATTAAGAACTCTCAATCTTAAACTCTTAATTTCCAAACCCTTAAAATGTAATCGGTAAACAACTCTATCAATTCTTTTGAAGCAATGTAAAGAAAATGACAAGAATCTTCTTAGAACTATGGTCATCTAATAAGAGAGCAAGACAAGGATTTCTTCCCCAAATTCGCCTGATGTTAATCTTAATAATCCTCTACTGAATCTATGTGTTGTTGCAGGATTACGATTATTACAAATGTACCCAGTTTAAGTTTCTATATATATCACAATACAATTAAAGGCCAGTAATAATAGATATACCTCGCTGCCGCACTTGAAAGGGACCTCCAATCCGTAGTGACCTGGGGTAGGAAATGGTTGGTAAATTTCAATGCCTCCAAAACAAAGCTGTTATCAACTAACCACCATAGACAATCGCATCTACCTCCCATTAGCATGGGACAGGCTAGCCTCCCAGAGAGTAAAATACTACGCCTCCTTGGCCTTACACTCTCGGCGGACCTCAAATGGAATGACTATATTGAATCCATTGCCAAATCTGCTGCTATGAAAGTCGGCTCCCTGTGCAGGGCCCGGAAATTTTTCCCACCTGAAACTATTCTGCACATATACAAATCTACCATCCGCCCGTGTATTGAATATTGCTGCCATATCTGGTCGGGTGCCCCTGCTGCTCTCCTTGGGCTTCTTGACAAAATACAAAAGAGGATCTGTAACGTGGTTGATACTGACTTGGCAGACCGGCTGCAGCCGCTCTCACACCGGCGTGATGTAGCTTCCCTGTACCTCTTCTACAAGTACTTTCATGGCTTCTGCTCCGATGAGCTTAGATCAATGGTGCCGCCTAAGCACGAATTTACACGAGATACTAGATTAGCAACTAGGTCCCACCCTTTTACAGTTAAACAAATAAGATGTAACCGTAAATTCTACTCCAACAGCTTCTTTTCTCGCGCTTCCCGCCTGTGGAACTCCCTTCCACAAGTCTGCTTTCCCGACAGTTACAATCTCCAGGTGTTTAAATGTAGGGTCAATAGACACCTCCTATCACACTAACTCCCAACTATTCTCACAACACTCTCATCTACCCAACCCTCATTCTCGGTATCCTCACCCGCCTATCACCCACCCTCTGTTATTTCCTATATTTAATCAGCCTTTCTCCACTCTACGTAGCCCCCTGCACAGTAGTGGCAGTGACATGCCTTGCTCGGGGTGAAACGCTTATAAAAAAAAAAAAAAAAAAATTTACTATTTCATCTATTTGTCATCCCCCTTCAGGATATAGAAATTCATGACTCTTTACAATTTCTCCTCCTTTGTAGCTGTTTGTAATGTTTGTATTTTTGATACTTGTTCCAATTTCTTTTATGCCAAACATTTGCTTCTTATGTTAACTTGTCCCTGTTAATATCTCACTTTTGCTTTTAATATATCCTGTAAGTGACACATTTTCTAAACCCTTTTTCCGCATTTCGTAGCCTATTAATTTATTTCTGGTCCTAAGTATAAGTGTCATTTGTGTTCAGTTATTTTCCAAAACATTGATATTAAACACAGATACAATCTATGGCATTTTCTGCACCACTCTGTTGATCGACATAATTATTGCCGCAAGTGTCTTATTTTCTGTGAAAGATTGTCTCGCTTTTAATGTCATATAGCAGGACCCATATTACAAAAAATTTAACGAAATTTTCTTTGTTTCTGACGAGAATATTCTGTTTCTAAACATTATTTTTAAAAAGACATTTTTCACGATCTCAATGCGCCTATAAATTTTGATATCGCATTTCTAACCACTGCTCAAAGACTTCATAGATATTTACGTTTTTGCATATATTTTATTTTCAAAAATCAAGCAATTACAAGCAATTATGAAATATTGCACAACTTAAGTCGATTTTAGATGTAATGTTTCATTAACGATTCACACTAAACAAACAAATAACCATGGCAACAGATCTACGGTAGAAAGAGCATCCATTTTCACTTTATTTCTATTTCTAGTCTTTGTAAGTCTGGTGATTCTAAATTTACATCAGGAGAGCTCTATTAACAGGAGACACGCCCTGAGGACAAATGATTTCAGCCAGTCTTTAGCAGGCCGCGCCATCGATTTAATAATGATGAAATGCAGCGACGTGTGATACGGGGATCGTCGGTGAGTATCAATGCACATTACTTCGAATTAATCGATCCTTTTACTCAGAATTTGATGGCCGAATACTTAAAGCGCCACTTCATACAGACGGATGGATTGCACGTGGTTCCTTCGAACGTTGAGCTCCGGGTGCCGTTTCTCGAGAGGTAACGTTGTGGTGGTGGTGGAAAATTTACCCGCTTCCCATTCGTTGATAAAGTTAATCACGCTTTTAAGATTGGGATTGAAGTGGAGATGCGAATAGAGATCAACGGATAAAGTCATGGATTGCTTTGCGCAACGCAATACCATAAAAGCAGGCTTTAACGAGCATAAGGAAATGCTGCTATCTCTCAACAATGCACTGACAGCGATAAATGGCCACCACTCTTTGATGTAAGTTAAAAGACAGCCATGTGGCGGCACCTCTGATGAGAAAGTAGGTATTATGTTGTCACAATTGTTATAAGCAGAAATATTCTCACGGATATTGCGTCTACTTTTGCTCTGCATTCATTCGTGAGCAATGCCTATTGCATATTCAGGTATATTAGTACTTTTAGTAACCTATGAGTAACTTTTTTAAAAGTTATCCTAATTCATTAAAACTAACTTCCCTATTATTATTTAAAAAGTTGAAATTTTTAAAAATCACCTGCGTTATCCATACAACGTTAGATTAACGTTTTGATTGCATTTTAAATACTTAATCCAACTATTTTATATAAGTGTTAAAATATTTTGTGTATACGTAAGTATTTAATTTAAATATATTATAAACCCGCAACTGTCTTACTCAAATATTTGACACACAAAATTCTATATTTACACATGTAACTATTTAATTCAATCATTTCATTGCATTTTATTTGTTTAATTCAATTATTTTATACACACAATTATTTCAATAAACTCTTTCATACACGCCTACGTATTTATTTAAAACATTTTTAAACACGTAAGTATTTAATGCAACCATTTTGTACACACATAGTTGTCTAATTTTACCAATTTATGCGCACATATTTAATTTAAAGATGTTATACAAACGTAAGTATTTAATTCAATTATTCATGCACACAAAAATAATTTATTCAACTATTTATAGACAAGTACATTTTTATTTTTTAATATTTAATCAAGAGATGTTATACTTAAGAGTTGAGAGCTAATATACAAGTACCATTCTTTAAGAGATAAATATGTGGATATTTTCTTTCAAATTATAAGATGGACTCCGATGAAGATAACCTCTTCAACATTCAGAGTTATTTTCTTTTTCTTTTTTTTACTTTGTTGCGTCATCAAAGAGAAATCACTTGCGGTAATAAAACTTGATATCTTTTCAGTAAATCAGAACTCCGTGTAGATTCAACGTTATGTAAATTTCGATAAAATGATGATATAATAATATTATGAGTGTAATATTTTATTTGCTTTTAACCAGAGTAATATAATGACTTTTTGAGAAAAGAAAGTCTCTAAACCCGAAAAAATTAGAACAACGTTCAAGACATGATAAAAATACTGAACAGTAAACTAAAAATAAAATTTTATTTCAATACTATGGATGCTTTCGCAAAGATATTTCATCAAAACATATGATTGATTACTCAAAATATTGCTTGAAATATTTAGATCATTAATCACAAATGATATATATGTTCTTGCAATTTTATATAAGTAAAAAACTGAAAATATCACGGTTTTCTGGTTTTAATTTGCGATGATTCTTAATTTTGAAGTTATTGATTAAATAATCTCATCCAGGTCTATTTCAATAAATTATTTGTAAAAATCCTCTTATCATATTGTTAAATATTTGAGCTTAAAATTTTTAAAGACTATTTAAAAAACAAGCATCGATAATGGTTTTTATCTTTAAAAAGTGTTTATAAAAGAAATCATTTCAAAATGACATTTCCCATTTAAATGAAAAACTCGTTGATCAATCTTTTCTTGAAACCAAGTAGAGTATTTTACTCTTGTTGTATGAGAAGAAAACGGCGTAGAATGTTATGTGACATTAGCGGCGCATGAAGTTTGAACTAACGAAGAGAAAAAGAACCCGACAGTTATATGAAACTGACCCCGCTGAGCTATGGGTTAAGTAGAAGGAAATACCGATAATTCCAAACCAGGGTAGCAAATGAGATAATTAGAAGGACAACACTGAAAGGAACTTCCGGTAGAAGGCAACATATGAGATTTATGTTTTATATGGAACCGGGACAATGAATAATTTGAACGTAGTAAAGTGAATGATAGTTCGAGAGAGGGATGATTGGATTCAAACAGAAATGTCAGTGATGTACTTATAGACACACGGCATCATGTCTACATAGAAATGAATTTAATAACAAATGAAAGTATGTGTAGTGTATGAAAGTATATGTATCCAAAATCTCCAGTGCATTTCCTTTTATAAGGCGATAATTAGATAAAACCAATTAAGGAAAGTACAGAAAATATTTTTAATTTTATACTATACAACTAAGGAAACTTATGATATGTCAGAGAAAAGTTTGAAAAATAAAATCACGAGTGTGAGGAATTTAATGTGTTTTAGATACATATATAGGATGTTTGTTTTATTATTATGATAATCTGATGGAAAATAGTATGTGTTATAATAACCTAAAATTTAAATGCAAATAAAGGAAAACAAAATCTCATTTGCAATTAAAGTTATATGTAATCGTAAGTTGTGTTAATATTTAACAACAAATGATAATGATTTCTCAAAGAAAAATTAATATTATAATGCTGTAAATGTTATTACTACAATAATTAACACTGTCAGGAAGATTAATGAAAGTTTAGCGAGAGAAAATAGTTACTGTGAACACAATCATAACTCGATGTTTATATTTTTTATTAGAGCTTGCAAGGTTACAAGTTCGATTCATTGATAGCGGATTATTTTTTGAATTGACAATTTATGCCCGTTATGCCCGTACGACATAAGTTAAAAATGGTTTATTACTTTAATAGCATTTCTTCTGATAAAGAGGATCTTTATATGTATATTATTATTTATTACATGTAGGCTGAGGTTAGCTTAACGACAAGCATCACTCAGAATTTAAGGTTTATTTTCAGAAATATAGTACAGGCCGAAATTTTATCTAATACAATAAATATAAGCTAATCGCATATTTCTCTCGATAAAACTATTGAAAGTTATTTTACACGAGTGTACCACTTCCGACAATTATAAAGGTAATATATTTGAGAGGTTTATGCATCTATCTATCTATCTATCTATCTATCTATCTATCTATCTATCTATCTATCTATCTATCTCTCTCTCTCTCTCTCTCTATATATATATATATATATATATATATATATATATGTAAGAGTAATAGCAAAAGTTGTAAATTGTGCATAATAGAAGAACGAGCATAAATCAGTTTTAAAAACCAGAAGAATTTTAAATTGAAATAATCCCAGATAATGGGAAAATGAAGACGTCGAAATAAATATCTACACTGATAAACCAACAACAATAAATAACAAACATATATATATATATGTTATAAGAGCTAACACTAATTTAATGTAGCTATCATACAATCCGAGCATTAAAGAATGGACTGACATTAAGTCCTCACAAATTAATCAATATTAACCTGTCACGTATTGTTATAATTTCGTAATGAACATGTATTCATTATTCAATTGAATATAGGCTTTTGTTCGGAATTTCTAACCAGGCTATTTACTTTCATATCAACCTTTTTGTGACAACATTTCATTTTCTTAAGTAAGGGCATTTTAGCCAGAAAAGCTGGAAAAAGTCCTTTTAATATGGTGAACATTTCAATTTATTCGTTTCGTGAATTTTCAAGTTTATTCCATATGATTTAATTTCATTTCCAAAAAACGAAAAGTATTCAAGACACTATAATATAGTTCTATCCATTATTTAATAGTTTATATCCCATTTTGCTTTTTAATTTCATGTCACTGAGTTTTTTTCAGAAGCATTGAATTACTTAAATCATTCGTTTGACTTTTGAAGGCAAATCAAACATCGTCTTTAGTTTTCGATATTCATTATGGCACAGTATGACAGAATACATTTTAATGCTTGGGAAAGTATATATAACATATTTGTTGAACATTTTATATCTCAGTGAAAATAACTTTTTTATGAAAATGATTCGGAAGGGAATTGATTGTTATTTGTATGAATAATATTCTAAAAGATCAGAAGAAATGGTAATTGACAGAGTAATAATTTTATATAAGAAATATATAAAAAAATTTGCGTCATTTAATAACAGCTTTTGTCTGGTCAGTCCTACATATTGTTTAACTTTATCCTGATTTAACAGCACATCTTTTATTTTAACAAATTCTATATTCTTTTCGTTTTCTATCTTCATGTAGTCTAATACTTAGCAGGCTTTGGAAAAATGATGTTATGGAATTTTAGTTTATATTGATTCAGTTTACTCGATATAAGTTCCTTATAGCATTGGTATAATACAATCACACTTTTTACTCAATATTTTGTAAATGCAATATAGTGAGTTTATCTTTAATTAACATATGCAAATATCGTGCAGTAAAACAACGCATTTAACGTAATTGTTAAAAGTTTGGGATTTGGGTATTTTTATTATGTTTGCTGTTTTCAACTTTGTGAAGATATTATTCATAGTTAATAATGTAATTTGATTTCACTCAATTTGAAATGAGAGCGATGACAGATAATTTTGGACAGGAAAATTTAAAGACAATTTTGAAATATCTGAACTTTCAATGCATTTTCTGCATGATGATTTGTAAAATGTTTGTTTTAATATTTGTTTATGGTTCCCAAATTAAAATTTATTTCTATTAGTATATTATATTTAAAAAATGTGTTTTTTTATTTCTTCAATTATACAATAAACAAAACCCGCTCACTTCTACTTTACCAATGGAATCCAATTTTAAACAACAATTCTAAATCCTAAAGCTGTTACTTTATTCTGTTTTATATCTGCAATGATGCTTTAATTAGTGTCAATATGGGCAATCATGTCCTACGCGCATTCACCAATTTTATCAAATGAAACGGTTGTTTTATTTCATTGAGATAAAAATTTAAACAATAAAACCAAAGTCTTCATATGTTGCCCTTGTTAATACTTCTTCGAGAAGAAATATTAAACCTATCGCTTTGATTCCGGCGCTGTGGGGAATATGTACCAACTGTGTATTTCAACCTTGTTAACATTGCTGCATTCATTTGAATGCGATTCGTCCCTGCGTTACCTAAATTCAAACAGTTATTCATTTCAGTTTTAATATGTAGATGCGCTAGATTAGTGCTTTCAAGTTGTCATTGCTTTCATATTATGTGTGCCAAAAAGAAAATCGCTGATCTATTAATTCTAACTTAATCGTACATAATAATCTTTACTAACCCAGACTATTCCTTAATAATGTCACACATCATTGGTTTTATTACCAGATGTAATCTTTGGGTTGCTGCTTATTGGAATACCTAATCCATTTCTCTACTTATGTCCGTTGAATGCCGACGAAGGATTCATTCATATGACTGTGTCTTTGGCATGCTGACATAAGAGATCCATTTTTTCCATTTGAAATCATAAACGATATGCTCCTACTTAAACGATCGCCATGGTCACAATGAGATTATCGTTTTCCATCATGAGAATGACTACAGTCTTGGAAGCCCTCCTCAAGTGATACCTTCACATCATTGTACTTGACCCATAGAAATCGTTTGCGCTAGATTGTCGTTAACGGATCATCCATACTTTAAATATCTTAGGTGACCCTAGAAAGTTCCTCAACAAAGCTAAGAAATGGTTTTGTCGAGACAATGCAAGCAGCATTGCATAGATTTAGCACCATTCAGTGTGTGACATAAAAAAAAAAAATTTTCTTTTGTTTTTAATCATTTCACCCCAAGAAAGGCGGTATCATCACTGATGCGCAGGGGGCTACATAAGAGTAAATGTTTACACAGGAGGAGAATGAAGAGAAAGATGAACAAGTTACAGGGGTAGAAAGAGAAAGGAAAAGAGATGTTAACACAGGTGTGAAGACATTTACGAAGGTAGAGATAAAGGAAAAGAACAAGATATACGGGGTGTTTAGAAAAGACAATAATAAAGTAGATAAGAGATGGGTATTGACATTGCAGTTAAATACCGGGAGGTTGTAGCCTTCAAGAAAGCAAGTTTATGAAAGGTAGTTCAACAGGCAGCATGTGCAAAAAAGAAACTCTTCTTGTAGAATTGTCGGCTGAAATTGGTTGATCTAACTGTAAATGGATAGAACCTTGTTGCCAGTCTGGTTGCACGAGTAAATTCTAGCGGCGGGGACAACAGTGACTTAAGTTCGTCGGAGCAGAAGTCATTAAAATATTTGTAGAATAGACATTTTACATCATAATTAAAGTTTCGATGAGTTAGAGCGAATATCATAATATGATTAAAGTATACATGTATTTAATTTAACATTGTCTAATGAAGCCCTAATGAAAATATCTATAGCTATTATTAATTTCCTAAAATTCTATACGAGGGATTATTGCTAATTACAAAGCTTATATTTGGTTCAATAGAATGACAATTATAGAGATATATTATTTTTAGGTGTGTTATCCGCTCTCTTTCAAAAGTATACACTTCATTTCTATAATTACCCAGGTGAGAATCAAATGATTCTTAAAAATGGTAAGAAACATAAAATCTCGAGGCAGAATCAAAAACGACACTTGGAATAATAGATAGTGAGGGATGAAGGATTGAAAAACTTCAAATTAACAGGGCCTTTGTGAGGGTAAAAATGAAAGTGAAACGCAGCGATTCAATTATTTAAAAAAGATGTTTGAATAAATGGCGGAACGTATTAGAAAGAGTATAGAAAATTAGAAAAAACATGTTAAAGAGAACAAGTGATAGGAAATTGTGGAGAATCATGATTTCCTACTTTCTAACGGTTCCCGACAAATTGAAGATGACTCACAAATATACAAGGTAAAAAATGTTTCTTACATAATATAAAGCCTATTTGTATTTATAAGAAATAAGCACTGATATGTTTACTAAAATGAACACCCTTTCTCTAAAACAGAATATGAAGGTTACACATTTTTGGAAACTTTCAGAATTTATATCGGTGGTGATCGTTTATTCATTCGGTTTCATTTAAATAATTAAATCTTTGCGATATACAGATTGCGATGTATGAATTATCATGTAAATTACACAAAAATAAAAATAAACCTGAAATCTCATTTTAACACCTATATTTGCGAAAACTGAAGAGAAAATATATTCTAATAAGAAAGAATAATTCTAATCGATAAAATCAACATTGTCTTCAACCACGGTCTCCAGAATGTTTCGGAATCTCTTGCAAGTTTTCATGACAGTCTACTTATTTAAATTGATGTATGTAGTCATAATCCTTTCCTTCAGTTAATCTTTGGTGTTACAATGAGTTTTGTTGGTCTCTCGCTCAACTGCACTGCACATATAAAAATCAAGAGAGATGAAGTCGAGGGAGTTAGGTGGCCAGGTGTAATCTGTGAAGGAGTCGTAGAAATGGTCTGGCATCCCTGATGGGTTCATATGCTTGTGCTGCTTGGTGAAGAATCTTCCTGTAGTCACCCTTTTGAATCAAGGAAGCGCCAAATTCTCAACGCAATATCTATGGCAGGGGGGAAAAAGGCTGGAAGTTTAACGTCGCCATTAATGATGATCTCTCCAAACATCTTTGAATTTTGATATGCCGCCCTATTTCTCACAGCGAGTGTCCAACTGTCTCTTCTATACTGTGCATTCGAAACAATCAAAGGAAACAACGCTCACGCGGAGAATAAAAAATATAAAATTGTGGCAATTTACCCATCTCATTATTAGACACCTTCTGTTCAAAAGATATTCGTCGAATCGAATTGTGGAAATTATTATATCTCAATACAGATTATTAAAACAGGTAGTGAAAAAAGTATTTGGACATTTCCAAAATTATGTTTAAAATTAAGGTTTTGAGCATTGTTCATGCCCGAATGTGTTAGTATTTTATGGAGTAGTCTAGAACGTGAACTACTGAAAGGTGTTAGCTATCTTGATGGTCACTTTATCCCAAAACGTCCCACTAACATTACTGAAGCTTGCCAAAGCAAAAAATGCTGTCGAAAGATCTTAAAGATCGAATCATTTCTGCACATAAAGAAATAAAGCTATTATAAGATATTTAAAGATCTATGTATACCTGTGAGCTCTGTTGGGTACATAATTATCAAATAGCAAAATATCACAAAAATGTTCACGGAAAATAGTACGGAGAGTAAACAATGACTCTCTTGTGACTCGGAAGGAACTTCAAAAAGATCTCAAAACTATAGGAAAAACTAATTTACAAAAGCATGATGACTATTATAAGTAAATTTTGTGGTTTGATAAAAGCAAGGTTGAACTTTATGGCCACAAAGATGCTACCCACGTTTAGAAAAAGGATGGAACAGATTCAATCAAAAGAACACTATCTCCACTGTGAAGCAGGGAGGCGGTAGCATTATGGTTTTGGGATGCTTTGCATATAATTGTACGGGAAAACTGAGAGCACAATGAATGCAGCAAAATATATTCAGATTTTATAAGAGTGCTTGCAGTCTTCAGTTGAGAATTTAGAACTTGGACAAAGGTTGTTTTTTCAACAGGACAATGTGCGAAACTTACAGTCAAACCAACACGTGCATGGTCTCAAAACAATAACATCAACAAGTTGACACGGCCCAGACAAACGCCTGACTTGAATCCAATAGAAAATCTATGGAGAACACTGAAGAATCAGATTCGTGAAAGGTGACTAAAGAACCTCAGTTAATTGAAAGTTTTTGCAGAAGAAGAGTGGGCTACAATTCCCACCAAATCATGCCAGGCCCTTGTAAAGAGCTACAGCAACAGACTGAGAGCTGTGGTTGCAAATGAAGGAGGACCAACTAAATATTAAACACATTTAAAGCATAATTTATATTCTGTCAAATTACTTTTTTCACTACCTGTTTTAATAATTTGTATATTATATATACATACGTGTCAAATAATTTAATTTTGCTGTTTATTCCCATTTATAAATGTTATACTAATATATTGTGACCGTTAGACAATGCTTTTCTTTAAACATATGATTCTAAAGCCATTTTTTACTGACAAATACTTGTTTCAACTTACTTTATACTAGTTAATATTAAAAATATTATTAAACTACTTTTGTTCTAGTAAAATAAAATCTATTCGACATGGAAACAATATTTTCCCATTTTAGCCCATGTTCTTTCTTTTCAGAAGTAGAACACTGGCTATGAAAATACGTACCCAATTTCAGCAAGGACGCTGTTGCGATAATTCCAGAAATTCTTAAGAAATTTGGAAATCTTGAAAGTGCACCCAAGCAGCCAGGTCAAAACTGCAAGCTGACATTTAGTTCAATTCTTTTCATCAGGAGACTGGTCGAGACTAGAGAATTTCAACTTCAGCTAATGAGATACAAGAAGATTTATTTCCAATATCTATCAAATGTAAAGTGGACAACATGGGCTTACAATAACGCTTTAAAAACTCTGTTTACAACACCGGCTTAGAACACCGGCTTACACAACTGAAGAACATATAAAAAACTGATACTGATACGAATACACAAATAATTTTGTATGACAAAAGCGAAAGAGAATAAGGATAACTATGAAATGTTAAGGGTTACATTTATAAGTGCCAATGAAAATCAGCCATTGCGAAGCTGATGGCACCAAAAGATTTTGTCCTCATGTTGTGTTATTCCCACAGTTTCAGTAATATGTCGTTTTTAATCATTTCACACAAAGCAAGGCGGTACCGCCACTGATGTGCAGAGGGCTACATAAGAGAGGTAATGTTTTAGACAAGAAAAGAGTGAAGAAAAAGAAAAACCAGATATAGTGGGAGGAAATTGAAAGGGCAAGATATATGGGGTGATGTGGAAAAGTGATGGGAATTGACTTTGTATTTTACTTGGAGGTTATAGCCGTCAAGAAAGGAAGTATATGGAAAGGAGTTTCACAGGCGGGAAGGGCGAGAAAAAAGCTGCTGGAATAGAATTGTTGGTTACATTTGGTTGATCAAAATGTAAAAAAATGGGAACATGATGCCAGTCTAGATGCCCGAGTAAATTCTTGTAGAGGGGGCACCAGTAACCTAATTTCTTTGGAGCTGAAGCCATTACAATATTTGTAGAAAGGACAGAGGGAAGAGACATTCCTGCCGATGAGATCGTGGCTGGATTCAAGCTGCCAGATCGGAACCAATCACATTAGAGATTTTTCTTTGGAGCCTGTCGAGATCAATGGGACGAACAGCAGTAGCACCTGACCAGATATGACAACGGTTTTCCATGCACGGTCGAATGGTTAATTTCTGCAAGATGGATTCAGTGACCTAATCTTCCTAGCAGTGGATTTAGCTACTAATTCAATGTAATGATTTCACTTGAGGTCGAAGAAAGGGTAAGGTCGAGGAGGCGCAGTGTATTGCTTTCGTGGAGATTTCCTTGATCCATTCTGATGATGTTGCCTGCATTGAATCGATGGAAGTTACTGCAATAAACAGGAGAATTTTATCATTCGCCAAACATTTGTAAAAATGCTGTTAAGATAATGATACAAAATACAGAAATAAACAGAATTTGTCAAATATCAAAAGCACATATTGAATACTGAAACATTATGTAAACGGATATCTACCACCACATTCTCATTCTTTTTGATTTTCAAGTAACTTTCCAGAGGAAATGAAGCACAACACAATATTTATGTCATGATGGCTTCAGTATATAACTGTATTTTGTAAAAATATGATTATCTCTTCTAACTTCCCATTTGAAGAATTTTACAGACGGCAATACCAGCACGCTGGATATCACAAAAAAACATTCATTCCAAACAACTATTTACATGTAACAGTAATGCATGTACTTACTGATTGCATTAAACAGAATATGTTATAAAATCAAAGAGAACACATGAATTCTTTATCAGAATAATATTTAAGAAAGAAAAGTGGTCTCGTGTTTTGGCATTGAGGAATATTAGTTTTCATTTTTACTAGTATTGTTCGACGAAAGTACGCAGGATACGGATGATGAGATTACATTTTGAAAATGTCATATCTCTTTCTACAATAAATTTTAATATCAAATAATCTATCTATGCAGACAAAATAAACATTAGTTAAAACAAATAAAACTATAAATTCAAATCAAATTCCAAATAAGATTAATTTCAAGAAGAGAAAACACACGGGTTTTTAAAAAAACAATATTTACAGCAAGACATGAGGATTTCTCATCATAATCGGAGACAATGAGACGGGAAAAAAATTTTCGTAACCTTATGGAATAATTTTGAGTTTTGCATCTTCTCAAAAATGGTAATTTACAAAAATATAATGAAAGAAAGAAGGAAAATATTTTTAAGATGCCAACTCTGCTATAATTTAAATATCTCAAAATTTCAATTCGAATATATATATATATATATATATATATATATATATATATAAAAGAGTACTTTTAAAAGAACTAAACTTGTGAGGGATGACTGCTATGTGCATCATATAAAATGACAGACGTCCGCATTTTATGTGCTTTTATGCGCCAATACATCCTGTGCAAAGCATGTGTAAAACTCACAGGAGAGTTTGTATGTGTGAATTTCGCCCGGGCTGGCTGACTGTGACACTTGATCTCGTCGACGGTCGTGACGGCACCAATTGTGAGACTGTCACTCGGTTGGCCGTTTGGTTCGGTCGATCGCTGGTTCGGGAACGGATTCCGGTGCGAGGATGTCGAAACGGTACCCGCTGTGTCGACGTTTTCGGGCTGCTGTTGTGGTCCTGATGATCTCGTCAATAAAGCTGGTTTTCAAGACGTCTATTGCAACAACAGACCACTGCCAACGTTGTGAATTTATCTCAGAATGTCGCGTTATGGAAATTCAGTAGCCGTCCTTCAACCAGAACCAGACCGGACACTTTTGTACACTTGAAGTTAAAAATATACACGGCACCAAATTTTTAAAAAATGAATAAATGAATAATGAATAATGTCGAACACGCCTGGAGAGTTATGAAGAATGTCGTTATAAAAATAAAACAATTATTAATCACAGGAGCAAATAATACAGTTGTCAGAATGATAGCACAGTTGTCGGAATGCCAGTTTACAACGGAGGGAGAGAGTTCGTTTACAAATATCAGAGCTTTCAATCCTTAAATAAAAATGTTTTTTCTAAGTTTCATTAAAGTAAACAGAGCTCTTCAAATTTTCACTGAAGTCTTTTCACGTATTCATTAAATTTTCATTAAAGTCTTTTCCCATATTCTCTATAATCAGGGCTATCAATTCTCTATGCAACCCTCTAAAATAACAATGTGCTTTCGGGTTCTTATCGGAGTTTAACGTAGTTTACCGAAGTAGAGCGAACGAGGTATAAGAAATTTCGATTCTCCCATGATTAAAAAAAACATTAACGTTCTTTCGGCATTCCTATTGAGGGCACATTATTTAAAATTAACTCTTTAAGATCATCGGCGGCAGGCTTCATTCGATATTAATTTTTATCGATTAGTTCTGTGATAGATGACCGGCCGTGAGTCATGGCTCCCCGAGTTGGAAACCCTTTTCCACGGTCGTTACATTTCGACTCACAAAAACTACTCTCCAGCCAACACCTACTACTTCAACTACTGATTTTTCTCGCCGAGTCCGGATTTTTATAACCATCCGCAATCCTCTATGGAGATTTGGCCGACTCAAGGCTTTTGACCAATGAGACCGTTTTCCACCCACACGATTTTCGGGGTGACATGGCTCGACGACTGAAATATCAACAGCTCACATGACGTAATGTTTTTCTGTCCACTGTCTTAATTACATCATCTTTACTATTTTCAATTCCCACAATTTTCTGTTCTCAGGAACATCTGTTAGGAGATCTAATTTTACTTAACCTCATCAAGTAAATCTTAACATTTTATTATGAATGCGATTATTTTGTCAAATTACCATTTAGCGCAAAATAATCCGTATTGTATATGAAAAAGAAAGAAAATTATAATGAAAAAGAAAGAAAGCTATATTTCCTTTTCTCTCTTTCAAATTATCAGCTAATTTATCTATTCCACGGATTTTACAAGTACATGATAGTATTAAAAGGGTTTTTTTTTACCTAGGGTCACATTTCGAATTTAAAATGAAGAACATCTAATAATAATAATACTGATTTCTCTTGAATTAAAACAAACAAAAAAATATATCAGCGGGAGATAGTGTCATATATATATATATATATATATATATATATATATATATATATATATATAACAAAACTCAACACGTCATTCAGATTGGTTTTATATTATAATTTATTGCTATGAGCTAACCCAGAAACAGAAATAGAAGAGTATCATATTTCAACTCTTTCTGTCAACTATCCAATGTTAATGCTAATATCAGGCAACATTTTCTGAAACTTATCGACAAACATTTTAAGCAGAACAATCCACTAAATTTAGATTTTCAATGGAAAAAATTTAAAAAAATATTTATTCCTGCGCTATCAACATTAATAACATCATCAATAATAGTATACTGAATAAATTTTATAACAATCAAATAACTTAACTGTATCGTCAAAAACAAAGGCCCAGACTGAGGTATATTTAAATTCCAAAAGGTGATATACAAAGCATCCATTTATCTGGGAATTAAAAGACAGAAATCTCTCCCCACTGAATAAAAAAGATTATTGGGAAATCTCGAAACCCTAATAGCTTCAGAAGCAAATGGAATTTATGCATAGACGAAGAGATCAGAATTATCACATTCAAAGAAACTAGCC
Source organism: Ascarosepion bandense (assembly GCA_037127315.1). Taxonomy (NCBI): domain Eukaryota; kingdom Metazoa; phylum Mollusca; class Cephalopoda; order Sepiida; family Sepiidae; genus Ascarosepion; species Ascarosepion bandense. Next base: position 555,285 of record JBBBDQ010001673.1, read on the forward strand.
AATTATTACATCAAAGAAATGAAATAATTTTCAAATGCCGTCATAAAAATAAACTTAAACAACCTAACACATAGAATCTTAGAATTAACCCGTTCCGTCGCATTTGCCGATTCAATCATATCTTACGTTGAACATTCATTAGAAAATATTACGAACTGAAGAACTGAAGATGGAGATCTAACATGTTATGAGTAGACATGCCTGAATAAATAAGGAACGGCTCTATGTTATTGATGTATCTTGGACTGTTTGATTGTAAATGTATTATATTATAATTATGTCAATATAAAAATTTCACGTGTATAAGGGTGCACCTAACTGTAAATTTATATATATGGTTTTCGTTTATATGTGTACAGCTAATTATGTGCATGTTACGAATTATAATTATGATTATATGTATTATTGTATATATACTCCGTGTATGTGGGTTCACCTAATTATAAGTATAATTCATGCATAAATGTGCACCTAATTATGTATAAGTTTTTGGTATATATGGGTGTAAGTTGTGCTGATCTTGGATGTAATCCCTTGTACACTCTTGAAATAATTATACCATCAGGTATTGATCAGTTTAATCATATATGTAAATGTTGATATACAAATCTGAACGATACATGCCGGTATATATATGTAAAGTTTGATAAGATATATGAAATGTGAAATATACCAATTTGTTTGGAGCTAAAGAGTAGATATATATGTGTATAAAAGTTTACATTGCACATACATTGTGTATACATTGGGCATTAGATCTTATAAGTGAGTAAAAAAAGACGAGCAAAAGCAGAGATAAAACATTATTAATATATATACGTTAAAATGGTAGTTTATATATATATATATATATATATATATATATATATATATATATATATATATATATATTATCGACTTGGCGGCTCATCTACAGCCACTTCCTCACTGACGAGATGTGGCCTCGCTTTGTCTGTTCTATAAATACATTCACGGCTTCTGCTCAAGCGAACTTAAGTCCACTGGTGCCTCTGTAACAGGTGTTTACTCGTGCAACCAGATTGGCAACTGGGTCCCACCCATTCACAGTTAAATTAACCAAATGGAGAAGACAATTCTACTCCGGCAGCTTCTTCTCTCGCACTTCCCGCCTGTGGAACTCCCTTCTTAATCTTGCTTTCCTGACGGCTACAACCTCCAGGAATTTAAATGCAATGTCAATACTCATCTATTGACCACTTAATCTCTAGTTCTTTTACCACCCCGTATATCCTCTCCTTTCTCTCGAACCTTGTAACTGTCATCACACCTGTATTCTCATCCTTACCTTGCTCCTTTCTAACTGCTTCGTCCTCCTTTTCACTCTCTTCTAATTAATTTTTTTACTCTTATGTAGCCCCCTGCACATCAGTGGCATTACCGCCTTGCTTGGGGTGATACGATTATATATATATATATATATATTACTAAATTTAAGGAAACTGTTTATAAGCAACCGACAATTTGAAATATTTTGTTTGAACATTATTTTTGATCGATACACGTATTTAAGTAGAGATTTTTTTTGTTATAATCAAAGAGTACTATATATTTATTTCTACTGGCCTAATTATACACGATACATTTTTGTGAAAAAATGTGGGTCATTTGTCGGTAATTGAACCTGCGACTCCTATCTAAATTGTAATAACCATATCTGCTCTAAATATCCAGTTTCGTTCATCTTCATTAATTTCCGTAACATGTTTACAATGCATTTCAGAGTATATCTGCTTATTAGATGAATTGAAAATTGTGTTATTGCCTTTATTTTTAGACTGATCGCCATTCGTGGTCTAGAGGTCTAAGACACGCCAAATCACTTGGTGGCTTCCCATATGTGGGTAGGGGTTGCAGGTTTCATATGAGTGTGGATGTGTGTAAGCTAACGACCGTTACGGAGTACATATTCCAGGCCCTTGAGGAGTCCGGCGAGGCTCGTGCTGATGCTCTGGACATCTCCAATGCTTTTGACGGGGATTGGCAGTCTGGCCTTCTATGCAAGCTACGGGGTCATGGTATTACTGGACGCTTGCTTGATCGAATCCAATCGTTTTTAAATAACAGCAAAATGATGGTCGTTTTGAATGGGCATGCCTCTACATCCTACAGTACAAACACTGCTGTCCCTCAGGGCATCATCCTGGGCCCGACGCTGTTCCTTATTTTCATAAATGGAATCCCTGATGAGATCAAAAGCCATGTAGGTATGTACGCAGGTGACACTACAATTTACTCCTGCATCAGTAAGAAAACCGTCGTGGCAGACAAACATAATCTCACTGCTGACCTTGAGAGGGATCTACATTCTGTGGTGAACTGGGGTAAGAAGTGGATTCTCAATTTCAAGACCAAGCTGTTGTTTGTCAATCATCACAGTCAACCACTCATGTCTCCCATAAACATGAACCAAGCGAGTTTCCCTGAGAGCAAAACACTCCTCGGTCTTACCCTATTATCTGATCTCAAATGGAACCACTACATTGAGTCAATTGCTAAATCTACTGCTAAGAATGTTAGGTCAGTGTGTCGGGCCAGGTTGTTTTTCCCGCCTGAATCCATCCTGCATATATACAAATAAACCATTCGTCCGTGCATAGAACATTGATGCGATATATGGTCAGGCGCCTCTGCCGTTCATCTCAGTGTTCTTGACAGGCCCCAAAGGAGAATCAGTACTGTGATAGGTACCGATTAGCGTCTTGACTCCAGAAACTTCCCCACCGACGAGATGTGGTTTCCCTTTGTCTGTTCTATTAATACTTTCATGGCTTCTGCTCAAAGGAACTCAAATCACTGGTGCATCAGCAACAGGTGTTTACTCGTGCAGCCAGATTGGCAACTGGGTCCCACCCAATCACAGTTAGATTAACCAAATGTAGACAACAATTCTACTCCTGCAGCTTCTTCTCTCGCACTTTCCGCCTGTGGAACTCCCGCGTCCATATTCTTGTTTTCCTGACGGCTACAACCTCCAGGAATTTAAATGTAATGTCAATAGTCTTCTCTTAACAACCTGACTCTATTTCTCTCTTCGCCACCCTGAATATCCTTTCTTTTCTCTCCATCTTTGCAACTGTCTTCACACCTGTATTTCCATCCTTCTCTTGCTCCTTTGTAACTGATTCGTCTTTCTCTTCACTCTCTTCTAATTAATCTTTTTACTCTTATGTAGCTCTTTGCACATCAGTGGCGTTACCGCCTTGCTCGTGATGAGACGATTAAAAAAAATGATATTCCTATGGAAAACAGCCACAGCTATCTATACAGATATAACACTTAATATTTTATATTAATTTGATCTTGTTAGATTATCCTCGCCTTTTACGGACTTGACATCTATACCTATATATGTAGGGATTTCCACTACCTGATGATGATATAATAGACTGCCTGATTTTTGTATATTAAACACCGAAATCTTCATGCATTTGAGTTTCAGTTTGCTACAATAATATTAATATACATCTGCTCTCGTTCAAAGCACATTTAAATGTAATTTTCTAAATTTAGAATATACTTCCATTAATTTTACACACACACACACACACACACACACACACATATATATATATATATATATATATATATATAATGATATGTTTGTAATTTTACATTTCGATATCAGAAATCTATCAGCATTTCTCCAAAATTACCGAGAAATGCATTAAATAGTTTTGCATATTGAAAAGGTATCCCCATAACCGAAAATTTGAATTTTACCATCTACGATTTAAGATCAAATATTAATTTTCAGTTAGGTCATAATATGATTAACTATTTCATATGTAATTTTAATGGCGTTTATCAATTCATAATTATAGCATAACATAAAACTTTACAAATAGATAAAATTTTCAATCTTGTAGATGCTTTTTCTATTTGCTGATAATGTAATTAGATAGTCCTTAAATATTTTGAACGCATGTAAACATCTATATCAATAGTATAAATCATTTAACGACATATATATATATATATATATATAATTAATCAGGCCTATATAACACAATTTTCGATTTATCTTAACAAACATATCTGCTCTGAAATATATCGTATGTCAACATTTTATGGAAATTAACGAATTTTAACGAAACATGGTTATAAACAACCGACAATTTGAAATGAATTGTTTGAACATTATTTTTTATCGATACTCTTATTTGAGTAGATATTTATATATTATATCTACTGGCATACACAAATATATAATGTCCAAACAATTCATTTCAAATTGTCGGTTGTTTATAACCAAGTTTCGTAAATTGTGTTATATAGGCTTGATTAAAAACCTCGTTTAGACTGGAGGCCATTCGTGGTCGAGCGGTCCAAGACGTTGGCATATATATATATATATATATATATATATATATATATATAAAACGAAAACTGATCCTCTCAGTCTGAGATAAATGTGCAGATTTTATAGCGAATTTTGAATTTATACACATAGGTAACGCGGTGAAATAACGACATTGATAAATTAAAATATTCCTTTTGTTTTATGATCTTTCTAGATAGATGAGAATCTATTTTTGCTATGATATGAGTAGTTATTTCAGATTGATCAGCTAGTAGGGTTTCTGTCGAAGGTGTCAATAATTTATTACAACCTAAATGTATAAAGAGTGATTGAAGGACGTCCAGTGTAAATTTGTGCTCCGGCTCTTCCTAAATTTCCCTATTCCTGGCAGATCTTCTAATATCACAGTTTAGAATACCTAATAAAGGAAGCGTTAACAAAATAAGAAAAACTGTAAATTAATTTGGCTCGATATCAAATAAAATTTTAAAATTCAAAGAAACCTTTGGTTGTGCGCATGAGGTTTCGTACCAACATAACAAATTCCGTCTGAACTCGTCACCAAGTAATATTACCCTTTTTATTGTAAAGTTTCGTAATACTTTTCTTTACATAATATAATTTATATATTTCAATAAACATTTATGTATATATTTCTTTATATAATATAATTTATAAATATACACTACCGGTCATAATTATTAGCCAACTCGATTGTTTAAATATATTTTGCATTTGATACTATTTTTTAGTGAATAATTGTCAATGAAAATAGAATGGATCTGTTGTTAATACTGTACAATAACATGTGCATCAACTGAATTTATAAATATTGAATATTTATCTATATTCTAGTTTCATCAATGAAAGAATGAAGAAAATTGGGGTTATTCTGACGGGCTTATCTTTGCTTCCCTGCCTAGCAAGATATTGCAAAGTGATAATAAAAAAACATCAATTCTATTTATATTTAGAATTACCCACTTAAAAATATTATAAAATACAACATTTCATTGATAAAACCGGCGTTGCCTAATAATTATGGTTGGTAGTGTGTGTGCATATATATATATATATATATATATATATATATATATATATGGGAGGTCTCCGTCGGTCAGGATTAACTATAGATAGCATCCTAGTTGTCTGATTGACTGGAGCATCGGCCTCTGTGACTGCAAACACCGATGTCGGAGTGACAGACTTTGTTGCAGAAGCTGCATTTCCGGTCTGTCGGAGCTGTCATCTTTATTTTATATATTATTTTCTATTATTAAAATATATATTAATCAAATTAACGGTCGATTACTATCTCGATATCGAGTACTTTACAACAAAAACTTGTTTGCTAAATTATATTTTATCAGTAAACCACTCTAAACACAAAAAGTGTGCGTGTGTGTGTGTGTGTGTGTGTGTGTGTGTGTGTGTGTGTGTGTGTGTGTGTGTGTGTGTGTGTGTTTATGGAGATGGTGTAGATGACTATTAAACCAATTCTTAAATGGAAGTGTTCTTGGCATTTGCTGAATTGTAAAATTTCTAGAAAACGAGGTTGAGTTTTTCTAGCCTGTCTTTTCTGATTGAGCTCCATTTCTGTTTTTATGCTTTAGAAGATTATTTTTAATTTCTGATATTTTGTTAAAATCTCTGGTTTGTACCTTAAAGGATTTAGTCTCAAGTTCATTAGATTCAGGTGCTGTTTTGAGTCGGTGTTCTTATGTTCAAGTATAGTAACCCTGTGTTTTTTCCCTGAAGCGACCTCCTGAATAAGCCTTAACGTGGAATCCTTGAATTTTCCTATCGTTCTACATTTCTTGATCATTAAAGCAGGTGTTTGATGATCAGCTTTAGTGAAAATCTGGTTATCACAATGTTGGAACATATAAAACGTAACTACATAGACACCACGTACATGTTTTGGAAGCTAGCACAAAATTAACTGATTATTTTTAATATATAAATTATCAGACAATGGAATACTAATTAGTCGTGCGTAAATAAACAAGAAATATATTGAACATTTGTTAATTTTGGAAAGCTATAGGAGACAAAACTAAAATAATTTCTCCTACAATTTGATAGTACAATTATATAAACGAAGAATTGATAATAAAAGAACGTCTATAATGCAAAATTACGACAAAAATATCTATTTTTTAAAAACTTACCTGAAAATGTTTTTTACAAAAATATCGTCGATTAAAAAAGTATATTTTCTTATCTTAAAATAATATATTCTGACGTAAATACATTAAGTATTATTATACATTATTTGTTGATAAAATGTAACCTCCTAATTTACACTGATATTTTGTACAAATCTATATGATAAATAAACAGGTCAATATTTAATAAATATTAAATATAAATTTAATAACTTACATACAGGACATCGTTCCATTTAGAGAGCTGACATATCTTTTACGCTATGCATGAATTATGCTGTAATTTATCAAATATATAACATCGCTATAAACTGTATTACGTTGCCTACTAATAGTAAGTCTTTTCTTTTTGTCAAAATATTCATTACGGAGAATTTGCTTCCCGACAAATTGTGAATATATCATTTCGACAATTTTTAGGATGAAAGTCGTGAACGTGGAATGATCATTCATTTGACAAAGCTTCTAAATTGCATCATCATCTTTCGTATACGCACTTAAAAAGTGTCAGTTGGTTCGTGAGGAAATTGGCTTGATTTCTTAAAAGAAATAATTCATCAATTTGTAGCACACGAAATTACTTTTATGTGATCGTAAGTTTTCTTACTAAAGGAAATGTTCCTGTTTAAATAATCAGTTGGCATGTTGTTATTTTCTTTTCCCTTATTTTGGAATTGTAACAATTATATCTTATTATTCCCAGTGGATTCAATGGCTAATTTTCACAAAACTAATTACTATTAGAGAAAATTCAGTTCATCACATGACAGGATTATGGCAGCGGAGTTTCATTGCCCTTCCTTAATAATCCCTGGAAACCATGTCCTTACAAAAGCAGATGAACAGTTAAAATGCTGTCTTTGCTTATATTATTGCTGATCAAATTATGAAACATACATCAGAATTAATAATGACGCTCATAAATTAAATAGCAATAATCGGGAATACTTTACGTTTTCTGTATTCTTTCAATGGCACTTAAAACTTAGGTCAGAAATGTAAAGTGGTTGTTTGTTTTATTGAAATAGATTTATTGAAATATTAAGAAATATTTAATGGATATTTTTTCTAAAAATATATTCCTGTTTTACAATGCAGAAATATTTGATGCATTTATTCAAAAGCTGTATTATTTTGTGTATATCATTGAATCATATTTTATATCAATTTATCTCTTTTCAAAACAAACCAAAAATATTTAAATCTAGTAAGCCTTCTTTGAATATATATATAATGCACAGGTATTTTTCGTTGAAAGCATGCTATTAAGAATGAAATATACTTTTATATAAATTTTAATGCTAATATATATATATATATATATATATATATATATATATATGTGCGTGTGTGTGTGTGTGTGTGTGTCTGTGTGTGTGTGTGTGTGTGTGTGTGTGTGTGTGTGTGTGTGTGTGTGTGTGTGTGTAAGGGTTTTCCATGTATATAAATATATGTCTGTGTGTGCACAGAGGTGTGTATGTTTTTCTCTATGACAAATATATATGCATATATATGTGTCTCTCTCACTTTCTTTGTGTGTGCAAGCGCGTATTTGAAATGTTTAACGTAGAAATTTAAAACCGAAGCATGTATAGAGGATACGACTATTCTGTATGTACGTATGTATGTATATATGCATAAACGCATACACATATATGTACATGTGTCATACATATACGCAAAAAGACAAATACACAAATATATATATGACAGACATATATGCTACACACACACATACACACACACACACTCACACAGACACACACACACACACACATATATATATATATATATATATATATATATATATATATATATATGCATGAACAGCAGATAAATACACATAAACTGCGTAATATTGAAATTGAAAACAGATGCATTATGTGGGAAGGGCTGTCTCTTGATAAATCTATCCACGAAACAAATCATGCTGAAAGCCATTTTGAAATAATATATTGGTTTCCTCTCATCGAGAGACATGTTCTCTTAAAGAGATTAAAAGCTGGAGATGATTTAATACTCTACCTTTCAGTGAGAAATGCCGCCGAATGTATGCCATGTACGACTGATCTATAGTTGAAGAATACAGATGCGACGTGTATCATGCAGAGTTGCAAATATTTGTGCACTTTGATCGCTAAATTCAAAAACGCAATGGTAAGAAAATGGTGCGAAATATTAAACAATATACAAGATAGTTTAATGATTACCGGATACAATATGCAAATATCAAATACCGTTGAAAGCTTCCTGCAGAAAACAACTGTTAGCAGTCAGAAAATTTTCTAGATAATAATAGCAATGTTAAAATTCATCGTTTTCATAATGAAAACATTTAGCATTGACCGAACATTTAGTGATACCGCGGTCTCGAATAAAATATCGTTTTCTTAAATAGATTTTCATGGAATTCAACTGATCAATTTGAATAAATGATATAGCTCATTCTAATATTCATGGATATTTAATTCCCAATAGTTTAGTTTGGTTTGCTTCTTTTTGATGCAAATATGTAAGTTAAAACTTTAAAATTAATTCTATGGGATGACCTTATATCATAATTAAATACTTCTTATCTGCATTTATTTTACTCAGTAATCTTTTAAAATCAAACGAGGTTTAAACCGCCTTTTCTTCTTAAAATAGCCATACTTATTATTGTGAATATATATATATATATATATATATATATATATATATATATATATATATATATGTTTAAAGTGACAGAACACGTACATTTTAAACCCACTTTCAAGCATTTACTTTTATAAAGAGTGCTCGATACAGAGTAGATCTTTATATAGTAATAATTGTTACAATGCTATATAAATCACTACACAAAATTTTTCTTATTTCGAAGACGAAATGCTCGCTTTTGGGTCATATGTGTAACTGAAAATAAATGGTGGAAACGATTTTTTTTTTGGCGGGGGGAATGTGAGGTGTAGTTGGTTTTTGTAGGGGATTGGAATTTAGTATGTCTAAACCAGTTCATCAGCAAATTGTAACCATAGAGATACACATTATTGTTAGGAGAGTGGGTCAAGGTGACTTAGCTCTGGACAGGTCACTTTTCTGTATTTCGGGGTAAATATTCAATAGTCCACATTGTTAGGAAACCATAGAATGTGCAGCTTTTCTCTCAGGTACAAAGGTCGGATGTCACTGAACGAGTTACAGATTCTAGTTTTTACAGGATTTTCTATTTTGCGTTGGGTGTCTTATCTGTGTCTTTAACTTCCAGAAATACGCAGAAAAGGATGTTTGGTTGCGATACATGATGTTTCAAGGAAGTTAAGTATTCTTTGCAGATATGATGTAGAGTTTATTGACACTTGGAGTTTGCATTAATATTATATTGCATTGATAAACAATTGAATTTATTTACACCTATTTTGTATTGGACAATTATTGGGGTTACGACAATTGCATAAATTGGTGTTATTGTCCACTTTATTATTTTGAAATTTATTGTTATTTTGATTGGCGTGCTGATTTGAGGTACATTTATTATCATTTGTAATGATGTTTTCAATGTAACTTGTGCAACTATAACTTAATTTCAGTGTATTTTGTTGAAGATTTTACTTAGAGGGTTGTTAGTAGGGAAGTATTTCTTAATTAAACTAACGAACTTCAGTCTTAACTTGGTGTTGACCATTTATTTGAAAGGGGGTGTATACCAAATGATCTTTCTATTTCTATTTTTGTTGTCATGGTTATAATTTGCTATGTAATTGGTATCCTGGATTGTAGCCCCTATTTTTAGGGCATTATCATAAAAACCTATAGGATTGTGAAATATTTCTACACTGGACGAGGTTTTACTAAGTCTATATTTTCTGGAGGAGGATATTTGTTTGATTATACTTAGAGGGTGATTTGACTTTGGTTGGATGTATGTTCGATATTCGCTAGTTTTTGTGTATGGTTGGTAATTATTATTTACTAAGTCAAGTGTTGCATCAAGAAAGTTTACTAGTTATAATGTATGTTAATGATAACTTTTGGATTTAAACTTTTGAATTCTCTGTGGATGAGTCTTCTTATTTTGTCTGTTTTAAAATGTGTAGAATTTCGTACTAACATAAGAGCATCATATCTATATAACCCTATGTCATGTGTATTATCTATCTATCTATCTATCTATCTATCTATCTATCTATCTCTACATATATATATATATATATATATATATATATATATATATAGTGTATCGAGGCAGCAGATAATTTTCTAAACATATATTGTTTTTATATAACTGACAATGAATGTCTGTTTTATTTTTCTTATGAAAGCTTTCGGCTCACCAACTTTAAATAGATTACAGACACACACTATCAAAAATGATTTTATCTTGTGTTGAAATAAAATATTGCTATGCAATAATAACATAAACCGAATATCAGACGCAGTTCGTAAATATGTAAATCAGTTCTATGAGGTCACACCGCTTGAAAACGAAATGTTAACAGAAGCATATGACTTAATGCAATGTAATATGGTGTGACCAGTTTGAAATTTAATTTTATTAAGTTTGGGTTGATTTGATTTAATGTAGATTGTGTATGCCTTTATGTTAACGTCCCTTTAACCTGTCGGAAGATGGTTCATGGCAGCAAAAAGCTTAAAAGCAGCATCATAAAAAATATCCAAATGTTGGACAATTTTTTCTTTATTTTGCCTTGAAATTTAAGCCAAAATACTCTGTTTAGAACGTCTCAGGATTAAGCATAACAGACATTCATTGTCAGTTATATTTAACAACATATTTACATTATTCGGAATATTGTCTTTACTTTGTTGCCATTTGTACGACATTTCGACCTTTTTCAGTTACTAAGAATATTGAAGCGAACACTTTATTACAATCAGTGGGGTATATCATCCTTATTCCATGCGTAAAGCCTCGATTGGAAGTCATGTCATGAGTTATTTCCTTCCAACCCTGCATGTTACTTGTGCACCACTGCTGTAGCCTCGTATTGACCTCTCAATTCAAAGAGTCAAGTCAGGAAGTAACCAAAGCCTATATCCACTGGTCTTGTGTCTTTAGGAATATATCGTGGTACAAATTGCAAAGAAGATGAGAGTAATACTCTGACAAATGTGAATAGAGTAAAGACCAATTCCTCTAAGAAATATAGATAAATATTAACAACATACGTTTAGAATATATATATATATATATATATATATATATATATATATATATATATATATATATATAAGCATGCGGTGTAGATAGAGAAGAATCCAAAGCAGTATCCTGTACATACAGTGGAAGGATAACTCTCTCAGCGGGCTTGAAATATATGTGTATATGAATACATATAGAGCAAATATAAGAACAAAAATTAGGCAGATACGTTATTTTATTGTAAATCGGAAGTGTGGGTCAATTTTGGGCAAACCATCATCAGCTTTCACCTTTGTTGTACAGAAGATTTTACACGTGTTTTATTCGTGTTTTATTGTGGTAAAATCCTCTGTACAATAAAGACGGAAGCTGGTGATGATTCGCCTGAATTAGGTCATACTTCCGATTTACCATTAAATAACGTGTTTACCCTTTTTTTCTTATATATATATATATATATATATATATATATATATTAAAGCATATGCTATGTAAAATGTACAGATATCCATTGTACTAATACTTTTTTATGTTATTTTATTAAAAAATACTGTTAGTATTTTTACTATAAAACGTTTTTAAATATGTTACAGGTGTTTCAATATTTTGGGGAGATTATTTATGTGTTCTTAGCTTTTAAACGAACAGGAGGTATCACCTGCGTCAGTTTAGAACAATAGCAATGCGATGTGCTTCAAAGGCTGTTGAAATCCTCCATTCGCCTAATTAGAATAATTTCTGCTAGATGTAGTTTATCATCATACCCATGAGAACAAATCTTTTGTGCTTGGTAGTGCAGAATTTTAACAGATCAGTTAGGACGTGCGTTATGTTACAGTGAATATCGTTTCGGAAAATGAAATCGTCGAGCTTAGTTCGAATTACAGTTGAATTTCCTGCATTCACTTACGCGCAAATATCCTTGGGAAACGTTTTTCTACATATCTTTCATCCAGTTAAGGGTTAAATATCAGGACAGATTGGGTTCTATAGCCTTGGCTGGCAACCAGTCTACTGCAGAATGTAATGACAACCTACTGCCCAGTCAGTCATGTCTATTTCGAGATATGATGGCCTCAGTCTGTATTACGCATCTCACTTAACTGACTGATTAAAGTATATCATTTTATTTAATTCTTATATATTCTATACATTTTATTGTGGTTTTTGTCAGATGTAACCAAAATTTTATTATTTCATAAGGTTTTCTTTTGTGATGTTATAGCGACAAGCTACAGAATCTTATAGAGGAACTTCGTGAGGCAGTAAAGTCTCAACTTATCTAGAGAGTTCTAACTTACACGTCTATCTGTTGACTAATGATACTCTTATTTTGTACATATGTTCTATTATTCAAATACACTCGTTCAACCTACCTTCATGTTGCCGTGTCTTTACTTCTAACCCTAACAGGCCACAAGAATACGATTTATTCTTTTGAAAACAATTTGATAATTTTTCCGAGAAAAACATTCAGTAGAGATGTTAGTTCTGACACATTTGATGTGGTTGCCATACATGACAATTCTAGATAGGTTATTTAAAAACAAGATTAATATATGTGACTAGTCTAGGCTATTTAAAACATGACCCTCGATTCCTGGTTAATATTTTTATCCTTCTAATGTACCCGAAGCGTAACTTATGCTATAGTGTATATTTATTTATTAATAATGAAGATTATAATACTGATAAAGTGGCTGATTTAGAAAGCCTTATGAATACAATTAGAATTAAACTGAAATATATATTGATATTTAATCTATATGTGGGATTAATCTTTCACCCTTCTTCAAATGGAGCAATGTAAACACATCCACCACCACCAAAGAAAAAAGGCCTGGAATATAAATACTCCAAATAGATTCGACTTTTACTAGCGATTACTTTTACATTACTTAGCACATCTATATAATGGCAAAAAATATAAATATATCGTTTTCTTATTATTACCCCTAGTTAGCAAGTAATATTTAAAAAAATTATTTCCAACAATTTTAAATATGAAGAATCTAATTTGTTGTACTTAACCATCATAGACAATCGCATTAACCATCATAGACAATCGCACCTACCTCCCATTAGCATGGAACAGACTTGCCTCCCAGAGAGTAAAACACCACGCCTCCTTGGCCTTGCAGTCTCGGCGGACCTTAAATGGAATGACTATATCGTATCCATTGCTAAATCCGCTGCTATAAAAATGGGTTCTCTGTGCAGGGCCCGGAAGTTTTCCCCGTTTGAACCTATCCTGAACATATATAAATCTACCGTCCGCCCGTGTATTGAATACTGCTGCCACATCTGGTCGGGTGCCCCTGCTACTCTCCTCGGGATTCTTGACAGAATACAACGGATAATCTGTAACGTGATCGATACTGACTTAACAGACCGGCTGAAACAACTCTCTCACGGGCGGGACGTGGCTTCCCTGTGCCTCTTCTATAAATACTTTCACGGCTTCTGCTCCGATGAACTTAGATCACTGGTGCCCCCTAGGTACAAATTTACAAGAGATCCTAGATTAGCAACTATGTCCCACCCTTTTACAGTGAAACAGATAAGATGTATCCGTAATTTCTACTCCAACAGCTTCTTTTCTCGCGCTTCCCACCTGTGTAATTCTCTTCCACATGCCTGCTTTCCAGACAGCTACAATCTCCAGGAGTTTAAATGTAAGGTCAATAGACACCTCCTATCACACTAACTTGCATCTATTCTCTCAAACACTTTCAGCACCTACTCAACCCTCATTCTCGGTATCATAACCAGTCTATCACCCTCCTTCTGACATTTCCTATATCTAACCATCCTTTCTTATCACTTTCCACACTATGTAACCCCCTGCGCAATAGTGGCAGTGGAATGCCTTGCTCCGGGTGAAACGATAAAAAAAAAAAAAGATCTTAATCTGACAGTTTCAGATCTGGGGCTTATACGAATATGATGCATGAAGAAGCAGAAAACAAACAATAAGAATAGAAGAGACTGTATCATCTAATTACTATATAGGATTATTTCAGATGCTTTTGATCCAATAGTAATGATTAAAGTCTTTGTATTTATTACGCAGCTGGGATTGACAGCGTGCCGTTTTCTGAATCGGGAGTAAACATAGATTAATATATATCGTAAAAAGTACTTATTTTGTTGAAATAACATTTTCTCACAGACCTATGGATTCAAAAGCAGCATAAAAACTGTAGCTATTTTAGCTTACTGTATACGAAGCAAAATATCAGTCTTAATTAAAAATTCGCGATATTTTTGGAAAATCATTTACCATCTCGCCGGTGCGGCGCTGTGAATTCTATAGTCTTGACTCCGATCGATGACACTGAACATCTGGGATTGAATATGTTAGGAATATGAGAAAAATATTTTGCTAGTCACGTCATGTTGATTATTGTCGACATATATCCCTGCTATATAGTACCGAATTATGGGATCACTGTCGATAAATCTCATTATTCTCTTGAATCAGGTGTTTATATTTGGTTAAACCTCATGATTGCTACTGTGCTACTTGAGTCGATGTGATTTGAAAAAATAATTAAGTAACAATTTGCAAAAATTATATCCTTTTTTCGTTATTCAAAAAAGAGAAAATTTCGTAAGAAAGATTTACGATGATTAAAATTTCTTGGAGGCTATACACGCAAACGGTTCGAATGAGATTAGAATAAAAGTCTGTTGAAACAATGAGTCCAATGTCAAGCTAAACTTGTGAAATATTTCCGAGTAAAGAGAGTTGAATTTTTCAGAGGTACTATCTTCTACTATGTTTTAGTTAAAATATATGTCATTCTTGCAGGATGTGGGCAGTCACTGAGATACAAAACATTCTGTTATATTTTTCTAACTAAGTTTGAACACTTTTACGCCTGTATTTGCTCTTGATTTTATATATATATATATATATATATATATATATATATATATATATATATATATATATTCCACTATACCGTATGAGTGTTTATTGGTTCTGTTATATCTACATTAAGTATTACGTATGAATTTAAAATTTCCCAAACATCATTTCCTCATTTTGTTTTTCCACATTTTCCATGTTCTCAATCTTCAATTTTTAGTCGGTTTCCAAGCGGTTCCATTTTTAATTCACCCTCATTAATCGTATCTTTTTTCTATGTTTTAAACTGACATGATATAATTTACATTTAATATGCTTTTCTTTCGATTTGATTCTGTTACTTTGTATTACAAATTTAAATTCCTTATTCTAAATGCATTCAATAAACTGTGAAAATAAAGTTAATTAATCTGTGAAAATGAAAGATCATTAATAAGACCACAGTGAGAATTGAACTCGCATACGAATTTAATAAATACCTAAAAGTTTTTTTTTTCTGTCGTACACATTTCTAGCGAATTAACAGTAATCTCTACGTTCTGGCCAATGATTATAGCAAAGTGTGAATAAAAAACATTTATAAAAAATAACACAAATGAAAGCAGTCAGTAATTAATGTTGAACTGTCGCCTTTGATTTCAGATATTAAAGAACATAGATCAAAAATTATTGTTTATATTACTCTGAACATATAAATTGTTTCATCTACTTTCATAGCAATGTAATGAAATTGCGTTATACATAATTATTATTGGACGGGTATATTTGTCTTGATTATTGCCCTTATGACATTCTTTTCGTTGTTACCTTCACCCTCGTCATGTCTATTCTATTTAGATTGTTATTCAGCTATTACATAGCAGTGATTTAACCCTTATTGCATATCACCGCCATTCAGTTCTCTGATCATATATTCTGAAGGTGAGTCGGATTAGTTTAAGCAAAGTCGAGCCTAGTCAGTACCTCAATTTGTGACCACTGGGAAATAACAGGTGCTGTAATCTTGAATAAGTAGCATCTATAATGGTACATAATCTTTAATTGGGCAGCCAAATTCAAATTCTATTTTGACTTCATTATATTTACTTACGCACAAATATATTTGGGAAAAGTATGAAATCACAACTTTTCTTCCAGCTATGGATTAATTAGTTAAAATCTTATCACTAAAATAGTATCTTAAATCAACCCATATAATGTAAGCAATATTTATATCCTTAAATATTCTTCAAAGTGTTCATAAGCCGTATAAAACGAATTAGTCAATCACACACACTGGTGCATAGGGCAGCAACTTTTTGTTGCTACAACAAACTTTTTTTTATGGTCACCCATTGAAGTACTGCCCAGGCCCAACGCTGCTTAACTTCGGTAATCTCACGGGAACCGATTCCTTCAACACGATATAGCCGTAGATAATTATTCTATTCATAAGTTTTAATTTTAAAGTTTGAATTTAACGTCAATTGCGATCGTATATCTACTTCCCATCCATTTCTTATCCTTTCTTCGATATAAGCTGTACTTTTTTTTATTTTCTCACTGTAAACCCTTGCGGAGTAGTGACCTTCCTGTCTTGCTTAGGGTAAAAAAAATATAAAAAAGAAAGGCAATCTATCACTTTCAACACCTGACTCAGATAATAAAATAAATCATTTCATTTATTAATTAAGTAATTAATTACATAGTTTTAATAATCATGTCACAATATGTCAGCGACACTTCCATTGTGACTGACGGCAAAAATGTAGTCACATTTAGCAACAAAGAAGGTTACTACAAAAAATTAAGTGATCATGATGATAATAATTCATCGCAAAAATGATAAGAGAATCGGTTGATTATTATTTCCATCAAGATTATATTTCCTTCAATTTAAATTTAATTTCGTGACAAAAAAATTGCAGCTGGCGATCAATTCCCAGACATCTTCGCGAATATCCTTTGGCAATTCGACGTGTTGTAATAGTTAGCAAGCTTGTCTTGCTAGAATTTTCTACAACTGAGTCGTGATTTTGATTCTTACTGCATGCACCATACTTTCGGGTTTGTTTAAAATCTAAGATGCATGAAAATAATCAAATATTGAGAAACATCTGAAACCTGAATATTAAGTTCAGAATTCTTCCGAAGACGTTGTATATCTTCCTGAAATGACATTACGTCACTTACTCGGCATACTTCTGAGGAATGTAAAACAATATGTACACTAGAAACAAATAAAAACCTTTCAGCCATTTGAAAGTCGTTTCGAGATGGATTCTTAATAGAAAATATATGTGAGCAAATGCATCAAGAAATTATATATATACATTCATTTTTAATTACTCATATAAAGCATTGGTATTATGATAATTTTAAAATATTTCATTTGATTTCTCTTCTATGAGCATTTCCTTCCACGTTCTAACCAGAGACCTAAGGTCATGAATACCATCGTGATATTTTCATATAGAAGTTTTGTATAAAAATACGTTAACTTAAACGACAGGCATTTTATGATATATAAGCAAGGCACTTCGTAAGATTTTAGCATTATAAAATTTGTCTACATCTGCTTCTTGACTATGAAGAGACTTTCTATTTTATGCTCTTTGCCTCTACATTAAATGTATTATAGTTTACTTGTATTTCTTTATTTATCATTGGTTTCCTTTATTAAGAAATAGAATTTCTTGTTTATTTCATATTCTTTGCACTGTTAGTCATCTGTTTTGTTGCTTCTAAGTATCTTTGAAAACCCAGTTGTTGTAGCTTTTTAAGTTGAACTAATTTTCTGCATCTTCGGGCTCTCTTCACATACAGATTATCGACATCACCATTGAGATGATCCAAACAGAGGCATCTGAGAAGAAGCTTCATTTTAATCTATTTGCTTAATAACAGCCTCAGTTTATATTTTGGATCCCAGGATGAGTTCCCCACAAATAACTGAACAATGACCCGAAACTGAGATAGAAATATAAATCTATTAAAGTAAGGATACAGTTGTGAATGAAGATTAGTAGTCTAGGATGCGGGTTAGTAAAATGTATATGTACAAGTCTCTGGAAATGAAACCGCAGTATATATATTTTTTTTTTTTATAAGCGTTTCACCCCGAGCAAGGCATGTCACTGCCACTACTGTGCAGGGGGCTACGTAGAGTGGAGAAAGGCTGATTAAATATAGGAAAAGACAGAGGGTGGGTGATAGGCGGGTAAGGATACCGAGAATGAGGGTTGGGTAGATGAGAGTGTTGTGAGAATAGTTGGGAGTTAGTGTGATAGGAGGAGTCTATTGACCCTACATTTAAACACCTGGAGTTTGTAACTGTCGGGAAAGCAGACTTGTGGAAGGGAGTTCCACAGGCGGGAAGCGCGAGAAAAGAAGCTGTTGGAGTAGAATTTACGGTTACATCTTATTTGTTTAACTGTAAAAGGGTGGGACCTAGTTGCTAATCTAGTATCTCGTGTAAATTCGTGCTTAGGCGGCACCAGTGATCTAAGCTCATCGGAGCAGAAGCCATGAAAGTACTTGTAGAAGAGGCACAGGGAAGCCACATCACGCCGGTGTGAGAGCGGCTGCAGCCGGTCTGCCAAGTCAGTATCAACCACGTTACAGATCCTCCTTTGTATTTTGTCAAGAAGCCCAAGGAGAGCAGCAGGGGCACCCGACCAGATATGGCAGCAATATTCAATACACGGGCGGATGGTAGATTTGTATATGTGCAGAATAGATTCAGGTGGGAAAAATTTCCGGGCCCTGCACAGGGAGCCCACTTTCATAGCAGCAGATTTGGCAATGGATTCAATATAGTCATTCCATTTGAAGTCCGCCGAGAGTGTAAGGCCAAGGAGGCGTAGTATTTTACTCTCTGGGAGGCTAGCGTGTCCCATGCTAATGGGAGGTAGATGCGATTGTCTATGGTGATTAGTTGATAACAGCTTTGTTTTGGAGGCATTGAAATTTACCAACCATTTCCTACCCCAGGTCACTACGGATTGGAAGTCCCTTTCAAGTGCGGCAGCGAGGTTCACTTTGTCGTCCAGACCTGGTTTCTGATCGATGCGGAAGTAGATTGTTGTGTCGTCGGCATACATGCCAACTTGGGATCTAATGGTGTAGGGGAGATCATTAATGTAGATCAGAAAGAGCGTGGGACCTAGGATAGAACCTTGAGGGACGCCCGCGTTCGTCTGGTAGTTTTGGGAGGCATGCCCATTTAATACCACCTTCAATATGCGGTTAGAGAGGAAAGACTGGATGAGGTCAAACAGATGTCCAGTTATCCCATAGCTCCGTAGTTTGCACAAGAGGCCAGCATGCCAGACCCTGTCGAATGCTTTGGAGATATCCAAGGTAACGGTTCGGGCTTCACCATTCTTGTCAAGTGCCTGGTATATGTACTCGGTAATGGTCGTTAGCATATCAGCAGTAGACCTGTTGAAGCGAAACCCATACTGTTTGTCAGAGAGAAGCACGTTGGCCATAAGATGCTGAATCACCTCGGCGTTGATAATGGCTTCGAAAACTTTGCCAAAGATTGGAAGGAGACTAATAGGACGGTAATTGGCGGGGTCTGAGGGTTCGCCAGAATTCTTAAATATAGGTACTACGCAGGAGGACTTCCAACAGGCAGGAAAGCAGGAAGCAGATAGGCAGAGGTTATAGTGTTTAGAGCGGACAGAGGAGAGTTCTGGGGCACCTTTCTTCAGTACTATGACTGGGAGTCCGTCACCGCCTCTCGCTTTGTGTGGGTCAAGTTGCGCAATTATCTTGGCGACCAGCGAGGGTGTAATGTGGACGTTATTTAGTTGAGCCTTAGTTCTGGGTGGGAAGTCTGGTGTAGGTATTCCTAACGAGTCCAGTGTCGAATTGGTTGAGAATCTATGGGCAAAGCATTCAGCCTTGTCGGCTGGGGAGGTGAGGACTTCAAATTCATTGATTAGTGGGGGTATTGAAGTCTTGTTCCTGCTGAGCACGCTTTTGCAGAGACGCCAGTAATCTTTGGAGCCAAACTTAGAGGATGCTATGCGTTGCCTAATTCTGGTAGCAAATTGAGTAGGACCGCGACGGAAGCTGAAGGGTACTGCGTAAAAATCTTCTCGATGAGTGGAGCACAGAACTATGTCTATAAGAGTAGTATAGGTATACTCCGGACGAGTCTATCTTTAGGAAAAGAGAGATCCCCACAACAGTCCAATTAAAGATGTTGAAATTATATTGCAACACATATAAGACAAGGTGGTTATGGCTGATATTATATTGATTTCTTTAAGCTACGTCGTATTTAAAACCATGCACACACGCCTATATTAATATTTTCTTTGTTCCTCATTTTTTTATGCAATAACCCAACTATTTTATTAACACCTAATTATTTATATACTTCTTCTTTTTCCACGTTTGATAGCTTTGTGATACGATCTAGTTCTAGTGAGTGTGGTTTTGTAATTTTCTCTTTCTTCAATGTTATTTTTGCATATTTATCTGCTGGGGTCACACTCTCTACCAAGTCCAAAAGTCTAACGCCGTTATTAATGTGTTATTATGTATATATTTCATTTGCTTTTGTATCTGCCATAACATCACCAACGTTACATGGACAAATTTCTTCTTTGTGTGGGTTGTATTTATCAAGAAAATTGTTTGTGTATCTCTTAAGCTGGGTGTTTTCAATGTGTTGTTTTGTTCTATTATTATAATTCCAAGTTCAAATACTATCATTGGTATTATTCCAGTTTGCGATTTCAACATTATTTACTTTCATTTTCCAGGTTTTTATACTTTGATAGTTTCTTAAAGTCATTAATTTTTATGGACAAGTCATATCTATTAATAGCAAATAATTTTTTTTCTAATTTTGACAGCAAAAATATCTTTCTATTTTTAGGCTTGGAAAGTTGTTGTAATACCATAGAATAGTGAAATCTTGTATTTCTGTAACCGGTTTTTGGTTATGCTTACAACAATATTTGCTGACTTATTTTCCAGAATATTTGCACATTGAAATGTTTATATATTTTTTCACACTAAGGTGACGGTTTTTATATTCTTTTGGTGCAGTACAGAATATCTTGAGATTAGATGGTTCTTTTATTTCCTGGTGTTGGCCGAAGAAACTTAATTTTCAATCTACATTCTTATGTTTCATATTTGCCCGAAATTATCTAGTCAAAAGATTAGGTTTGGCGGTACAAAAAATAAGTTTTCAGTTTCAAAACTTATTCCTGTTACTCATGACCATCAACGAATATAAACTTTAAGAACATCGGTTTTATTAACACGTTCTGTATATCAGCCATGCAAACGTTTGACTTGTCAGCGTTGTATCGTTCATCCAATATCTTCATTATTGGTTTTCTTTTTCATATGTTTTCTTCAGTAGTTGGTTCTTGGATTCTCTTTGGGTTTTGTAAAGAATCTACTAAATATAAATCTTGGTTGTTTCCTGCCTTCTTTCATAATTATTTTTTTTATTTTTGCTTTCATTTTGTTTGACTAATTGTATCATCTAGCCCTTAGGTATTTCCATGGATGTTAGTAAGCCAATAGTTGTTATCTGGTATGATCATTTTAGATAAATAAACCTCCTCTACCTTTTCTACGGTGTATCTATAGATGGTCAACATCAACTCTTGGATAATGAATGTTATGCTTAAAAATAAGCTTTCTTGTCTTATAATCCATTCGTCTGATATCATTTAGAGTCCAGTTTAAGTTGTTGAAACTATATTGAACCATTAGAATTACAGGGTTATTAATTTCCATGATAATGTCTTGAGAATTCAATTCAGTTCATAATATCAGGCGTATACTTAGTACTCTTTACGCACCATTTCTATCATTTTTAATGGTGAATTTCTTCACGCTCATTTATACACAGGTGTTCATATGTTTCTTCTTGCTCTGAAACTTATATTGTTACATTAGAATCTACACTAATAGACGATGTTTGTTGTAGTAGTTCTCGTAAAATTGTGGCTTCAGAACACTTGTTAAAATTGAATTTAATTCCAACGTCAGCAATGATGCATTTTACAGTTTCATGAAAACCTAAAAGCTCACTCTAGTATACAATTTACATGAAAAATAGATGTTTTTTTTCTTTTGAGCTTTTTTATAACAACATTCTATCTTGTTAAGTTGGGAGGTTAATGCTACTAGTGATATACACAATAATAAGAAAAACTTTTTTAAGTGTTAACATGAAATAATCTTCTGTTGTATATTTCAACAAATATAAGTTCCTTATATATAATTCTATTTATGAAAATGCGGTAGAATAATGTTTTTCATATCGATATATACATTGATGAAATTGATACCAACGGGTGACTCCTTCTACATTATTCGTAATATTGTCCTTGTCTTTCTTGCCATTCTGTTGTTGTACGCTCGGACCTTCTTTAGGTGGTAAAAATTTCCGGGATTTATAAACTTAATATTAAGTACTCCTTTTTACCAATGTTCATATTGCAGTATTTGATATTAATAGTTTTCTCTAGTATTTTGAGATGTTAATGGTTTTCTCTGGTATTTTTTATTTTAATGGTTTTATCTAGTATTTTACCACTGGATAAAGGCGTTGGTTCGTTCCAGTGACTTCATCAAAAGAGCTCTGAATTCAATACCAGGCTACAGCAGCGTTAAACAAGTAAGTTAGAGAGTCGAGTTAGAGAGAGGTGACTCATGACTACCAAAACAGTAGTTGTTTATATTTCTGAGATGAGGTAGTATTTGTTTCAATTTGTACGAGGTTTCGGCCGTTCGACGCTCAGGCTTTCTTCAGGTGCTAGACATTTCAAACTGAACGGTTTATTACGATCACTACGAAGGATTACGATCACTACGAAGGATTACGATCACTACGAAGGATTACGATCATTACGAAGGAACCTTTAATAAATTCTAAATAAATATTAAACAAAGTTTCTCTTGAAAAATAAGCCAGAAATAAGTTATTTCTTTTGCTGAACATAACAAAAGTAAATTAATTTATAGACCCCAGGCTAGATTTAGTGTACTGGTCATTAACATCTTACAAGCAGTTTGTGGCAAACATTGTAGAGATTCACAGTAGCAATGGACATAAGGATTTGCCAAAACAATTCCAACCGTTGACAAATGATGTTGGTTTGATTTGGGCGAAATTAAGGAAATCACCTGAAGTAATATCTTTTCACTGCTGGACAAAACTCTTAAAAATTCACTTTTGAACGAGACAAAAGAGAGACATTTTCAGAAGATAAAGTTGCCATATTTGTCAGATTTTTTTTTAATGTTACAAAAATACGACCCTTCCCAGGTGACATATAATCCTCAGGTGAAAAACAAAACGATCGTGACCGTAGTAAAATTTCCTCTCGATCCGTGTTCCCCTTGCTCGATGGGACATCAGTAAATGGACAAATAGTAATGGCGTTGATTTCTTTGTTTCTTGCCTCGTAAATGTGGTGCCATTAAACGCGTGCTGTGATTCATTATGCAACGGCTATTCTCTTCGCGTGGCTATTATTGCTTTAGTTCTTCATACTCTTCTGAAAATGACCATAGGCTACAATTCGATAACTTGGACATCTCATTTGTTATCGACATAAGCACTGTCACGAAACACCCTCAGCGGGACGTGGCAAAGTTCACTGAATGAAAGAGAAAATAACAATTTACCCGCTGACTGACTCATCTTAGCAAAATAAAACAAATATTTCAGAAATCACCCTAATAATCAATAGAAATTATATATATATATATATATATATATATATAAGAAAGGTGCTTTTTGTCTTCATTTCTATTTTAAGAAGTAAACATATCGGCTAATCAGTGCTTCGTTATTATATCGCGAGCTAACATTTTGGCAAAGATATTATCGAAAAAAAATTAAGCCTGTTCGAATCATGCCACAAGCTCTCACTGTACACTTTTCATACAATTCGTTGAACAGAAATGGTCAAATCCTTTACTCTTCTTTTTATCTTTTTGTACTTTTATTTAATCCTTTCACCCTATGCAAAACGGGATCGCCACTAGTACCCAGGGGATTAACTGAGGGTGAAAAAACTGGGCACAGTGGGTATTGAAGAAAGGATAAAAGGTGAATGGGATTCAAGCAGACAAAAGATGGCAATTGACGTCATTTTTGGGAATAAAAGCTAACAGGAAAATATATAAACCGAAGGTGATCTGGCGGTGATTGACGTCATTTTTGGGAATAAAAGCTAACAGGAAAATATATAAACCGAAGGTGATCTGGCGGGTGGGAAGTACGAGAAAAAAACAAAACTTTGCTTATATTTTAACTATTTAAACGGTAAAATGATGGGACCTAGATGACAATCTAGTTGCACTCTCAAAATTATGGTGGGGACGGGTCACCAGAAAGAAAATCTTACCAGAGCAGTTGCCATGTAAATATTTGTAGAAATGACAGAGGGAAGCCATGCCACGTATATCACGTTCCTTTGACTGTCACCATGATAAGCTATCTTGTTTAAGCCATGATATTTGATGTAGAAACGCGTGGATGATTTTATCCCAGCACTCCATTTTTTAATATTTACCCAATTTATGAATTATAGGATTATACAATTAAATTCAAACATTAATTTGTTTTATTTTGAAGTTAACGTGTTTTATAAAATGGTTTAAAATTCTGTTACTTTTTCTGGATACGTAGAATTTAGCAAATTTATTTTCTGAGTTATCTATCCCTGCATAATATTCTGTAATTAACTCAAATAATGTCATATACAGTACGACTGATTTACATTAGTAATTATCTATTTGTGATAGTTCACGAGAAATTACATACTGATGTAAAAATCGTCAGTTTTTATCTTTCATATCAAATGTAATATATAAACCCAATGATTCTAAAGGAATATACTAAGCTTAGCTTATTTCTTGCATGAAGCCGAAATAATTAGACACCCAATATGAATTGATCTCAGTTGTCATTCGCCATTTATGATGAGAGAAATATTTGCTAAGTCTTATAACTCAGGGAAGTGTTCATTTTCAAGCATAAATTACATCTAGCATAATTGTTGAGCACCCAGTGAGAACTGAACACAATAGGTAATCATAAATGGTGTAGAGCGAAAAGCTTTCTGAAGATTACGACACGCCGAATAGTTCAAAGCTCATTGGTTTAATTTGCGTATAGCTTATATCATGTAAAACCTTCAGATTAAGTGCAGACAATGTTGGTTGTGTATATGTGTGTGTGCGTGTGTGGGGGTTTGTGCGTGTGTGTGCATCATTTCATTAATAGGTTTACTACTATATTGATTAGAAATTGCATTGAATTAATGAAGATCCTAGAGGAATCAATATTTCCAGTTTACATTTTCCCACTCTAGGCATTATTATACCCATTGTATAATAACACCTTAATCAGTCAATTAAGTGCCATACGTAATACACGCTTTGGACAATCATGTCTCGAAGGAGACATGACTGACTGGGAAGATGAATATCCCCAATTAGCTTGCCATTGGTTTCTGTGGGAGACTAGTTTCCATCCAAGAATATAAAACCCAATCTGCCCTATTATTTGACATATAACTGGAAGCAAGATACATATTAACACCTTTTCCAGGGGTATTTGTGCGGAAGGGAATGCAAGGAATTCGATAGAAATTTGAATTCGGCTCCCCGATTTGTCTTTCCGAGTCGACATCCACGGCACCATAACATACATCCTTAATACAAGTAAAAACGGAATAATTGAGGAGAGTTATGACACAAATGAATTATTCTCATATAATGTTTTAATATACCGCTTATTTCATACAAGGGATTATATAAAAATGTATAAATACTTGTATATGATTTGTCCGACACAGAGAAATTGTAAGAGAATATAAATAGCAGAGGTGAAAAGCAAT
This sequence comes from Ascarosepion bandense, assembly GCA_037127315.1. Taxonomy (NCBI): domain Eukaryota; kingdom Metazoa; phylum Mollusca; class Cephalopoda; order Sepiida; family Sepiidae; genus Ascarosepion; species Ascarosepion bandense. Next base: position 581,665 of record JBBBDQ010001673.1, read on the forward strand.
AAGCAAGACGGTCTTCATCATAATATATACCGAAAGGTAAAGAACAAGCCGGTGGTATATTCTACAAGCTTTGAGTTATCACGAAGGCTTTTGTTTCTTTAACGCTGTAAGACTTGTTATGATTACTTACGCCTAAGTGATCCGCATTATCAAATGGCGTCGGCAGATATTCTTGATTCTACGAGTGCTAAATAATAATTCTTCTTTTCTGTCTCAATAAACTCACATCACTTACTGGCCGCCACGGAACATACTTGATTTTGGCTTAATGAAAAGGAAGTGAATCGCCGTTTGCTTTACTGAAACCATTCTCTATTAGTAAATCATGACTAAGCATTCAGATCAGAGCTTGTAAATAAAAGTATTTAAGCAACCGTCGTCGCTAAATGTTTCTTTTTCCATTCTACTGGCCATTTTGAAAGATATACATTATAAAATAATGAGTTGATAAAAAGGTAGAGTAATTGGATTAATGGCTTGAATAGACAAAATAATTAATTTATTCTTGTTTAGTTGAAGAAGCATGCACAGTCACGAGGACAAATTAACAATAAAATTTAATTATACGACAATTTTTAGCAATGACTATATACTCGCATGTTATGTATAACTTGTTCTACTTGAAATAAATCAGTGGAGTGTGTACTTGATACAGCAAACACCTAAATAACAAGAAAATATAGAAATTACAAAGGCTAGTAAATACTTGCTAAAAGAAAAGGTGACTATTCCCGATGAGGTACAAAGACATTGAATAAAGCTGTGATCGAATGACATTTTTGATAGACTTGAGCAAATGGATGGCGTAGCAGGATTTGAGATGGGTAACAAAAGAAGTTGTTTTAAGAACTACAATAGATGAGGAAGGCCATTATCGCTTACGTATTGAAGAGACATGGCACTTCCAAGACGAAGTAAAAGAAAAAGAAAAAAGAAGAAAACGAAGAAGAAGTAGACAAAGAAGAAGAAAAAGAAGAAGAAGAAAAAGAAGAAGATTCATTTGAATTTAATACGAGACTTTTAAATGATACACGCCCATTTCTTCACACTTGTGATTTTAAAAATTTATTGTCTGTAGTATCTTTGAATTTATTTTAATCTATCGTATTTAAAGGTAATTTATACGAAATTGCATAATTTGTGAAGTGCAACAGCAAATATAAGATATGGGAAATTATTTTTCTCTAGCAAATTGATCAATGTCAGATTATGATTATCCTATATTAATTTCAGTTAGGAAAATATTTGAGCACATTAGAGAAAAGCTTTTTTACAGAATATATTTCTTTCTAATAAAAATGTAGTTTTTCTTTTTTTATATTATTTATCTTTCGTTATTAGTTTTCTGGAAAACATATATTTGCATTTCAATAAAAGTTTTTTTAAAAAAATAATTTTCGAATTCATCCAATTTTTCTTCCTTTGGTCAACATCAGTAACACAGTAATTATATTTTTATATTCGCTATAAAACCGTACGTCATTAAGACTTTTATGCAGATGACTAATTATTTTTACCGACCAAGTAGTAAAGGAAACACTTGGCTAGTTTATAAAACAACAATGATAATTTTGAAGAAATAACTGCATGGAATTATCTCATGGAACTTCAAAGCCTGACATTACGTCTGATTCATGCTATCAGTGCAAAAATATAGATTGTGGAGAAAATTAAATAGGAGGCCAAACTTGTAATTTAGAATGAAAATTGTTTTCTTTAAATCAAAACTTCATTTGAGCTGTGTTCTTCAAATCACAAACTCATGGAACCTTAATGACTCAAGCCAGGAGATTTCTCACTTGATCACTAATTTCTTGGAATTTTCATAAAAAAATGTATATTTCTTTAATTTAAAACGTTTCGGAGATATTTAACATGAATTTAAAACAAATATTTACATTCACAAATCGATCCTGTTTCGTTATATCCAATATGAATTAAAACTTATAAAATCTCTAATTATTTGATTCATTTTAAAATTTGAATTTATAACTCTCTCTACGTTATCCGAACACAAATTCCAAAGCTGTATCTATACTTTCAATCTCGGAAAGATTCCTATTCAAAAAAGTTATATGTCTATGAATATTGGCATCTCTCTCTCACACACACACACACACACACACACACACACACACACACACACACACACACATATATATATATATATATATATATATATATGTTATGGTGACCTACCATAATGATTATACTTTTCCTCTTTTCTTTTATAGTTACCTCCGTGACTTACGAAAGAGTTATTTGACGGTAGTTAGTACGACGGCTAGCATGTAAATAAAGCCAGCTACAATGCAGGCAATAAAAAGCGTAACTGTACCGTTCAGATTTACTTAATTTTATTAGTGTTTACTATCACTTATTTGTATGTATATATATACTAATATACTCTTTGAATCTATTTCTGCGTTCCGTTTCTTCCGACCAAACAGGTCACTACAAATTTGCGGCGAATTTTCGCCACAAAGAATTCACAAACAATTGGCGACAAGATTTGCCAGAAGAAATTGCCGATGAAGATCCTCAACAAAATCACCATCACTCGAGTATATAATTACAGCAAAGAAAAGAAAATAAGGCACTATTAAAGAGAAAACATGTGGAAAGTGCTTTCATAACAGGTAGTAAAGTTTAAGAATTGTTATAAAAGAGAATGAATTTAACCGACTCGCTTTGGTCTCTCTCTCTCTCTCTCTCTCTCTCTCTCTCTCTCTCTCTCTCTCTCTCTCTCATTCTCTCTCTCTCTCTCTCCATGAATCTGCGAGGAGAAATATATATATATATATATACATTCTTCCTGACAGATTCTTGGAGAGAAAGAAAAATCAAAGCGAGTCGATTAAGTTCATTCTCTCTCTCTCTCTCTCTCTCTCTCTCTCTCTCTCTCTCTATCTATCTATCTATCTATATATATATATGTGTGTGTGTGTGTGTGTGTGTGTGTGTGTGTGTGTGTGTGCAGAACGGGATCATTACTACAATAGAAAGGGTTATTGGTCAATAAATAGTAAAAATTGAGGCAGAATCGTACAATAAATGACACACACACACATACACACGCACGCACACAAACACACAGACACACGTATATATATATATATATATATATTTCATTTAGTATTTCATAACATATAACTGGCTTTTAGTTTTGGATTAATTTTCAAGTATGTGTATGCTAACATAACTCCAATAAAATCCCACTAGAATACGATTCTTTGTAAACACTCTAGAAAAAACTTATATTTAGTTGCCACGTTCTATCTTATTGCAATCCTATCGATATTTTAACTGAATATATCTGCCAGATTAGTAGATGTTTTTTAGTAGTTCCACATTTTCAGTCATTTGCAGATAGGAGATGCCTTGCTACAGGCACGTATTCGAAACGCTCACATTTCCTCTGTAAACCAAATGTAAAGAAGTATTTCCACTCAGTTTTTCTCGTCGGAAATGCTTCTTTTGAACCAGCTGCTGCATAGATGATCTTTTTAGAACTATACTGTTAACATCTTCACGAATCAAACACTATTTATACACATTATCCTTGTAATCGTCACTACATTCTATTTTCTTTCATGATCATAATAAATATCTCATTCATTAAAGATTAGTAATGTAAGCAAATTTGCCGTGTACTTTAGAACTTTGTGTTATATAGCAAGAAACAGAAAACACGGGGGTATATATAAAAATATATATTATATTTTTATTAACGACGATGGACCGTGTCGCCTAGGAACAGAGAGTTGAGGGAGCGCTTCCAGGGGCTGACGTGGGGTTCGACGTGAGTGTAGCCTCTCTGCTTACTCGTCTAGTTTCTTCTTCGACTTCTCGAGACTTGTCTGTCTGTCAAGACTAACTTCTGTCGAGGCTGACTGACTTCTTCTTCTTCGACTTCTCTTCTTGTCTACTTCTGGAGACTCGTCTGTGACTGACTCTCTACTGCCGACCAGACTGCTTGACTCCGTGTTTCGAGGCCTTTATATATCTTCCAAGTTTTGCCTCGATTCGCGACGCCTACTCGACGCCTACGTAATTTCTCAGAGTTATTTCCGCATCTGTCGGAAATAGGGTCAAACAAACATCCGTTCCTTTCAATGACCGGAAACACCCACGCTTCCTCAGCCTTCTCGGGTTGGGCCAGATTATTATATTACATTTGTATACCATCGATCGCAAAGAAGTATTTGCATTAATCAGCCGTGTTTCAAACCTTTGCCTTTTAACTAACATAAATTGGTACATATATGCCTGTACTTGTGTATGTCTATATATATGTCAATCGACCTAAATGTGCACTTTTGATCTGATCAATTTATAATAATTTAAGAATGTCTTATTTTATAGGGAAAAAACTTCTAGGGATAAATACTTCAATATTATGTCATGAATATTTGCGCATGAAAAGTAGCAAGGGGTTTGAGTATTAAAATAACCAGAATTTCGACTCTTTAGTGAGAACAAATGATATTACGTAAAGGACGGCATAAAATGTAATTCATTTTTTAATCATTTCACAATAAGCAAAGCCAGAAAGCTAATAAGGCGTTGAATGTAACTGAGCGATAGAAAGTTTTATTCTGCTCAAGAGAATTGTTTATATAGAACATATGATTATATCTAATCATTTCAACTGTAAATTGATTAGATATTTCAGACGATTTATTATTGCACTGAAATTCATAAAGGCTCGGCACAATAGAAGTAACTTCATCAGAAAAAATACCGTGAGACTATTCATATAAAATTCACAAGAATTCTTGTTTACGGAGGTGGGAAACGGACTGAAGTCTACTGATATTGTATATTAGTTTTTAGATTTAATGAATAATTTTTAAATATATCGTAGGAACACGTGACCAGATGTAATAATAATGTTCAAAACATGGATAAATGTTAGACATGCAAATATATAAATTAATTCTTGCATAAAAAATTGCCTAACAAAATATAGTGAAGCAAATTTCATAACTGCAGACTTAGCGTACGATTCTACAAAATGGCAGCACTACAAGAATATTTTAGTTGTACAAATTGCAATTAGTCACTCTTATAAAGTTTAGCATAAGCCATGCTGATGGAAGGTAAAATAATTCTCTCGGTTAAATAATAGAGAAAATCTTTGTTTTCGATACAGTCAGAAATAACAGATTAATCCTTGGCCCGTTTAACAACTGATTGTAGTTCTGATTTTATGAAGTTTATCAGACGTTACGTTTTGAATAATAAACTTGATGAGGAAAAACTAAAATTATTTATGTCTGAACATAAAAATCAACCAGTGTTACTGCAAAATACATATGAGAATTGAAACGTTATTTTTAATGTGGATGGGATCAATGTGGATTTATATTTACTTTGATCACACATGTTTTGACAAGCATTCAAACACTATTCCTTATTTTAGAAGTAAAAAAAATATATAGATTAAAAAATACATAACGATTTAATGACGACAAAATAGTAAAACATTGAATTAAATTTCTGAAGTGTGATCCTGGCTAGACAGGATAATATTTTTCCTTCCATTGTACAGAAACCAGGAAAAAGATTCGCAGAGTTACGCATTTGTAATGTAAACTACGGCCAGTGGATCACGAAGGTTACACACAGGATAATATTATGTCATGTATCCTTCCACACAAACCACTCTTCTGAAACAAACATATTTAGAGAATAATAAATTAAACAGAGACAGAAAGGTTGATTTCCCGCTGATTCAGAAAACTGCGCCTGCAGCCATCTAAAAACAAAAATTATTGCTCCTCTTGTCATTTTTAAAGCGACCACAGATTCCTAAATACACGAAAAAAAAGTTCCGTTTATATTTTAAAACATTTCAAATAATATGTGCCAATGGGTATGTATTAAACAGGATCAACCAGTATCACTCTCTCTTTATCACTTTCTCTCTCTCTCTCTCTCTCTGTTTTCTATCTATCTATCTATCTATCTATCTGTAGATGTTAATTTCGTAAAGAAACATTTTATTTCATAGCTTCCATTTCATTCCGATTACACATATTTATTTGCATATACTTACATATATATATATATATATATATATATATATATATATATATATATACAAACCAATAAGAACGACGAAAATAACTGCAACGTTCAAAACTTTAATTTAAACGGTGCTCAATACAAAAATAGAGCAATTACTATTTATTATTGATTATTACGTTAGAACATCTGCAAACTACTTCAAAATTTAAAAATTGTTCAACATTGAAAAAACAATGTCTCATAAGGTAGTTAACAATGATAGTATTAAACGTTCTTTTTTAAAAACAAAATATTTTAGTATCAACACTTCCGTATATCTTTGGAATTTTTTTGTACAAAAAAATATTAAAAAAGAGAAAAAAGAAAAAGGGAAAAAGATGAGAAAAGAAGATAAGCAATCATGAAAAAGAAAAGAGAGTGGAAAATGAGTTTCAGTTTGAGTTTTTGCATAACGGCATATCAACACCTCTGTGGGGTATTTAATGCCAAAGAGGTGTGAGTTGAAGGTATTTTTCTCAATGTTCTGTTATAGCGAAAAAGCTGTTTTAGTCAGATTTATAATGAAAAAATTCGTTTTTATTCTTTTTTATTTTAGAAACCTGAAAATGACATCTAGTTTTTTTTTTCAAAACTGTTGTTGTTGAGAATTTGTTTTCCTTGAAAAATGTGTATTTTTATACTTTCGTAGTCATTTTACCCCAGTTTAGGGGTTAACTATTTGCCCATAGCTTGGACCTTAACATGTGCTAACAATTCGGGTCAGGGTAGCCCTGAGAACAACAGCAATTAAGAGGTGGTTTCATATTCCTCACTACTTACCAATCATAGGCCTTGCTGCCGGATGCACTTTACCGTCATACCCAGGACCAAGTGTGAAAAGAAAGATACAGGCAAAATTGTAAGTGAAAAGGATAATAAGTGAGAAAATGTAGAGAGGGAATAGCCAATGAAAACGGATAGAATAAAATTTTTAAATTTTGACCAATATTAAGTGCAGACAGATATAAATATCTGTTTCAGTTTGTCAAGTTAAATCTTATGGCATTAAAAAAATGATGAAATCGCATAAGGAAATTATTCATAAAACGAAAATAACGGATTTTTAAAATATCCAACACAAAGATATCAATTCATTAGACCTACTATAATAAATTGGAAAGATAACATGAAAAACGTTAAAATGAAAATTTTAAATTTAATTTTAAATTAAAAATAAAATAAATTATAATTAAAATCGAATGAAAATAAAATAATATAAAAATAAAATAAACTCTATGAGAAAAATAATAATAATGAATATAATATATAACCCAAAATAATAAAATATGATAAAATAATAATAAAATAATAATAAATATATAAAAACATAATAAAATGATAAATAGTAACGAATAATTAAAAAAGAAATATAAATATAAGCTTTTTCATTGTTAAATCTACTAACTGTAATTTTACAGTGCATTAAAAATACTTAAGGCAATACATAAATCAAAGTTTGTAATCGAAAATAAAGATAAATTCACAATTACAATTTACAATTGATATAGTCTCACACATGAGATTTTGAAATAATAGCGGCATAGTACAGTTAATTATTAAATATATTTACAATGTACTCTAGTTTCATGTCTTTGATTTAGTAATATGTCTCTTTTCGTGTACTTTATTGTTTGCATGTTCTCATGCAGACAGATTTATTTTTCGTACACGGTCGAGAGGTTCTAGCTCGTTTGAGAATTTTTCCATTTAATTTTAGTTGTTTTATTCTCCTCTCTTAAATTCCAAAAAATATTTAGACAGTGATGTTATAATTCGTTTGTCCTTATTAGTAAAAGCTGGAATATAATTGTAAAATCGTTTTTAAAATGTTTCATTGTATTACGAACATAAAACTTACTAGCCCTTGGATTCTCTACTGATGAAATAGAGTACATACAGACAAAGGAATTAGTTAAACATTTGTTAGATAAAGGGCATTGGTCAGGATTTCGACAACTGCATAAGATTTTTCTATAGGGCCAATTAAGATGAGTATTAGAATTATTATTGTTATTGTTATATGATTTTAATATTTTATTGTTATGTAATTTAATTTATTTTTTAAATTATTAGTGCAAGTTTTAGAGTGTTCCAATTGAAAATTTTACTGATAGAACTATTTTTAGGAAAATAATTATTAAACAATTTAAGAAATTTATATCCTAGTTTAATATTAGCTAATTGATTAAATAGAGGATTATACCATATGATTTTTCTGTTTTGAGTTTTTTTTCTATAACAACTATATTTATCTATAAAACTAATCTCAGAAGATGTAAACCCACTAACTCTAAAGACTTTTTCGTAAATGGTTTTATGCTTTATAATATATCTTTGCTTTTTTTACGCGACGTTCAATACATGATTGACTATTTATATATCATGCAAATCTAAACATTTCATGCGAAGCGTTTCGATGCTTAGATCTTCATCAGACTAAAGTGTTTTTTAATATACGCCTTTATATTCGTTGATTTAGTCGCACACTTTTTATTTTAAATCTCAATATCAATTTAGTTTATGTTTTGAGGATATAGTCTTGCCAATTTCACCTTATTTATTTCGCTTTCTGTTTCTTAATTTTCTCATTAAATATCTAACGCAGAGAGAAGCTGCCAAGAAAGGTAAAGAGTAAGAACCAATACCTACATTTATTTCATTGATCTAATGATTAATGGCTTTACAAAATATTTTACTCTCTCTTTATTTCTTTCACTTATAATTGCATTGCATTTTTTAATCGGATTTACGATCAGATTCATTATATTAAACTATTTCTTTCAAGGTGTTGTTTGTAAAATAACCTAATTTCATGTATTCTATTGAAATTGCTAGAGGTTTCTTACGTGCAGTGCCTGTAGCAATTGCTACAATTGATAAAGTTAATATCTCTTTTAAGTTTTACCATTTTATTTTGTGCTGTATAAACTTAGTTAATCGATAGATAATCTACGAATTTAAAAAATGACAAAACGCTTTATGCGAAAAATATTCTTAATATATAGAAATTTAGAAGTCTATTAATCATACATAGATAAATGCATGTTTTGCTTGCGTTTTGTGTCTCATAACTACAGACGTTATATTCAATCGTTTTATAGTTCTTCATTTACACACGTGTACCTATTAAATATAAAGCAATACAGACACATACACATTCTCAAATGTCACACACACAATAACACATGCACACACACATAGACACAGACACAAATATATATATATTTCTAAAAATTAATGGGACGCTTGAAAATTGATCAATGTAATAATCATAAACTAAGTGAATTGTAACAAAAAGACAAATTATTCAAAGCCGATCGATTCAGTAAATCTTTCTGTTGCGTTTTTTCAGTTTTCTTAAGAGATTTAACATATATAAATTGCTTTCAGAGTAGAAATTTAAAGGAAATATGAATAAATAATACCATTAGAATTTTTAGTGAGTCTCCTCCTAATATTTGTATGATCTGAATATTTAACAGGTTTATCTATTGCTTATTGTCGTCATTCGAAATTGAACTGTGAGAGCTAGCTAGGTGCACAGTTATTCTTTTTGTGAGTATTATGTCTCGTATGAAGGAAATATCTTTAGAAGAGTTACATGCAAGCATATCTTATATTCATGCCGAGAAACGTTCACTCAATCGGATAAATTGGCATGCAACTTAGTTTATCTTAGAACAGATCTGGGAAATCGTCTTTGGGTTTTAGTGCTGTGACTTTTTCCCTTTAGCAAATCTCAAAATAATCTGAAAAGTGGGGAGGTGAAGCAGTTGGTTCTATGCAAGTGACCTAAAACTGAATAGTATTCCCTAAGGAAAACCTGGAAAATCAAAACGTGCCGATATTTTTATTTATTAAATCCTTCGATGAATCTTGAATATTGACGGAGCATATGAAACGATTGCTTAGAGGAACGACAGAATTCATTTTCAAAATATTCTTTTTCTTTTTTTCTATCCTCTTAATGTCGGTGCATTGATCTCGCTCATCGCGTCTCGTTTTCCAGTGACGCTCTTGGAACGAAATCCTTTTTGCGTGGAATATTTTCTAACTGATTTGCTCTTGTTGCGTGTACCCACTCTTTAAGTTGCCATGCACGGTTTTATTATATTTATTCTTATTAAATAAAAACTTCCTAATCTGATAAATCTAACTTGAAATATAACATTTGTTTTCTGTTCTGGGAACGTGAGTCAAAGAGGCTTAGAGATTATTCTACTTGAGAATTTTCGGAAATGCAAGCCTTCCTTATTGGATTATAATTTTAACATTGATAAAAAGACAGATGAGTCATATAGTAGATTGCTTTTAAATAAAAGTGAAGCACTTATAAAAACTGTATAATTTTGTATTAATTATTTTGTTTTGTTATTTTTTATTGTTCCTTTATAGTTTAATATTTGTGTGCTTTCACTTATTCAAAAAATGCAGGAATTAATTTGTTCACATTTATAATTAATCACATATAAAATATCTTAAATAGAGGGACTGTATACCGATATTAAATATATAATTGTTTATAAACAGAACTTTGGCAAATATGTTGTGGTGCAATAAATATAAGCTACGAAGGAAAAATCAGAGAACCAGTTGGAATTCAGGTTGAATACGTTCCTTTGACTTAAGCACAAATACCATGGCGTTAGGTATAAGTCCATATTTTCTTCCGTTTTCTGTGGGTTGAATAACAGGACAGATTGGGTACTATAGCCTTGGTTGGCAACCAGTATATCGAACAAAAAGTAAGCAAACTACTGCAGGGAAATCTTCAGATATGGATCGAAATAGACATGATCCTCCAAGTATCTATCACGTATTGCATTATCTGATTGACTGATGCATAAAATAATATTAGCTTAAACATTTTCAAATATATTGTGACTAGTAATATGGCAGCAAGTAAAATCATTTTCTGATAGTTTGTGATGAGATGTTATTATTATTATTAATTTTACTATTATTATTATTACTATTATTATTATTTTATGTTGTTATCATTTCTCTTTCATAACACATGGTTGCTCGACAAAAGTTTACTCATAGGTGAACTTTCTTAATTTCAGAAAATATATTTGTTCAACAAGTTGTATCCAATAAGTTCCGACGAACCCTTACACTTCAGTAATCAAGCTAATTTCATTTTACCATCCAATATCAGTGATGCATTTTTTCATCGAACCCAAACTTCATTCATCACAAATAGTGTGGGTAAGCAGTAAAGTACCGGTTCAGCACCTGGTGCGAACAGTCGTGTCGAAAATTGTTGTTTTGGGAAACAAATTTTCGAACAAGATTATTTCGGAAAAATATCACTGGTTAATAGCCATAAAAAAATCTAATGATTTCAGTATCAAAATCAAATACATCATAACTACGTTAATCGAATCAAAGTCAAAGGTATCATGGGTAAATTATGCGACTTTTTAAGGCAAAAAAAAACAATTACTACTACTACTACTACTACTACTACTATTGTAACCGATTCACACCAAACATGGCGTATCGCCACTGATACGAAGGGATTATATAAGATAGTAAGAGTTTAGACATGAGGAAAGTTAAGAGAAGACGAACCAGTTACAGGAGGCGTCAGAGAAAAGGCAAGAGAAAGATGAGATCACAGGTGTGAAGAGAGTTGAGAAGGTAAAGAACGTGATATTCGGGGTGATGTAAAAATAACTGGAGTCAAGTGGAAAAGATATTAGTATTGACATTGCATTTAAATTCCTGAAGGTTATAGCCGTCAGGAAAGTTAGTATATGGAAGTAGTATATGAAAGTTAGTATATGGAAGTTCTATAGGCGGGAATTGCGAAAAAAAAAGCTGCTGGAGTAGAATTGTCGGTTGTATTTGGTTGATGTAACTGTAAATGGGTGGGAACTTGTTGCCAGTCTGATTGCACGAGCAAATTTTTGTGGCGTGGGCACCGGTGACTTAAGTTCGTCAGAGAAGAAGCCATGAACATATTTGTAGAATAGAAAGAGGGAAGCCACATCACGCTTGAGAAAGTCGCCAGATTCGAGCTGCCAAGTCGGAATTTATCACATTAGAGATTCTCCTTTGGAACCTGTCGAGAACCCTGAGATGAATAGCAGGGACACAAGGTGGAGTAAGGCGGAGTAAAACCTCCTGGCTCGACATAGTGACCCAACCTTCCTATCAGTGGATTTAGATATTGATGTCAGGATTCTACTTGAGGAAGTTAAGCTAAGGCCGAGGAGGCACCTTATATTGCTATAAAAGTGACTCGCTTGATTTATGTTTATTAATGCAGGAGAGGTTGATAAAAGTTTCGTTTTAGAAGCATTGAAGTTTACAAGCCACTTCTTATCCCAGTCCACCACTGAGTGTAGGTCGTTGTAAATATCAGCAGTGAGGTTATTTTTGTCCGCCTTGATGATGCTGGAGTTATTTGCTGTTTCATCTGCGTAAATGCTTACCTGAGATTTGATCACGTCTGGGAGATCATCTATGAAGATCAGAAAGAGCGTTTCATTTAAGACAGTCCTGTAGGATGCCAGCGTTCGTGTGGTAAGATTTGTAGGTATGACCATTTAAGACGGCCTTCATTATGCGGTTACATAAGAAAGAGTGGATCAAATCAAGCAAGGGTTCAGTGATATCATAGCCCTGTAGCTTGTGTTGAATCCCAACGTGCGAAAGCAACAGCGCAAGCCACGTAGGACTCATCGAGGGCCTTCTATATGTACTTCGTGATGGTCGGTAGCAAAGCGGAATCCATACTGCTTGTCTGAGTGTAGTTTATTGAGAGTAAGATGTTTAACTATTTCAGCATTGATAATAAACTCGAACACGTTGCTGAAAATTGGTAGAAGGCTGATGAGGCGGTAGTTGGATGGGTCCGAGTGTTCCCCTGAGTTCTTAAATACAGGAACAACAGAAAAGGAGTTCCAGCAAGCTAGAAAATAATAATAAGAAAAGCAGTAATTACAGAGATTAGAGAGGACAGAAGAGATTTCAGAAGCACATTTCTTAAGGACAATGACCGGGATTCCATCCCCTCCGCTGGCCTTATGGAAACCAAGTTTTAATATTACCTTACATACCAGACTGAGGGGATCCTCAGTTCTAAGAGAGAAGTCGGGTGCGGGTACGCTAGATAAGTCAAATGTGAAGTTTAATGAGAATCTGCGAGCAAAGCATTCCGACTTGTTTACAGACGCAATGAGGACCTCGAATACATTGATTACGGGAGCGATGGAAGATTTGCTCATGTAAACTTCAGCTAACTTTTTTCTGATAATAATTATCAGTTTCTTTTTTCTTTCAGGTTTCTTCAAAACTTTGTCGCTTCTAAAATATATTCACATAGTATCCTCAGTATCCTTCGGTTGAATCACATTTCGTTTGTTTCAATTCTTTTCTTCATTTTTGATAAAATTGTCAATTATTTGCTGGCAGATAGAAAGACACACGTCACATAAAAATCCAGTACTCTTTTCTTTTTTTCTCCGTCCTTCAATTTTCTAGTTGGCTTCTTGAATGCATCCTTGTTCATACCAATATGCTTTCTGATTTTAAATGTCACCACTTCCGTTAGAATACTTCACAGATATTTAAATTTGCTTAACTGCTTGATTTTGATATCACTAGCCTGAAATTGGCATTTTTGGCTTCTTCCTGGTTTGAGTTTATACGCATTAAAATATGAAATAAGAGAGATCAGCATAGTTTATCAAATTTTGAAGAAGAAACTCACGATAAGCTTTCTCAAAACAGAAAATATAAGTTGAGATTTTATAAGAAATGTAGTAGTTATGAGACGTAGCTTGAATATGTCACATAATCTCTAAATGTACAATTAACAAACTCTCATGTATTTCCACAGCTTGGGCGATCATACCGCTTTCAATGCATGACTGACCAGGTAGAATATTTTACCAGAGTAAGTCGCCATTACTTTCTGCGGTAGAATGGTTGACAGCCAAGGATATAAATACCGGTCCGTCTTGCTATTCAACCCATAAAGGAGCAACGCTTCAGAGATCATACCTTATTCATTCCACGACTTATTGGGCAGACGATCTTCCTGCAGTAGTTTACCATTTCTTTTTGCAGTAGACTGGCTTTCGACCAAGGATAAAAAACTTGTTCATCCTGCTATTCAATCCATAGCTGATACATGCTTGGGCAATCATGAATCTATCGATCAATGACTTACTAGTCAGAAGATTTTCAAGCAGTAGATAGCCATTTTTTCTGCATTAAGCTAGTTGTCAATCGAAAATCTAGTTACTTCTACTATTCTACCCATGCAGTTTGGTGATCATGTCTCTTTCAATTAATGACTTACTAGGCATACAATTTTCCAGCAGTAGATTACCATTTCTTTCTGCAGTAGACTATATATCAACCGACAGCATATAACCCAGTCCCTCCTGCTTTTCAAACCATACGTGATACACACTTGGGCAATCATGACATTATTAATCCATGACTTACTAGACATAATATTTTTTCGTAGTAAATCGCCATTTCCTTCTGCAGTAGGTTATCTGTTTATCGAGAATCTAAATTCCAGTTATTTCTGATATTCTACCCATAAGTGATAAACGATTGAGTGATCATGTATCTGTCGATCCATGACTGATTAATCAGAAGAATTTCAAGCAGTAGCATGCCATTTCTTTCTGTTATAGACTCTCCGCCAAACGTGGATATAAAACCCAGTGCGTCTTGCAATTCATCTCATACGTAATACAGCCTGAGTGATTATGTCTCGTGCAGTCGTTGACTTAATAGGAAGAATATCTTTTAGCCATAGATTGCCATTTTTTGTACGGTAGACTGACTAACAACCAAAGATAAAAAATGCAGTCTAAACTGTTGTTCAACCCGTACGTGATACGCGTTTGGGTGATCATGCCTCTTTCTGTCCATGACTGAATATGCGGAATATTTTCCAGCAGTAGTTAGCCATTTCTTTTTGCGGTAGACTGCTTGCGAAAAAATGCAATGAAATGCAACCTGCCTTACTGTTCAACCCATAGCCACACGATAAAAAAGATAGTTTAATAACTTTTCCAAGAGTATGTGCGTGTAACTAAATGAAAAGAATTCGACTGGAATTTGAACCTGGATCACGTATTTCTTATTCCGAGCCACTATCAATTGCACCACAGCGTATATCTACTTAAACATTAACATTTCCAATACCTCAATATCTAATCTAAACTTATTTATAAATGGAACTTTATCTCTGTGTGTGTGTCTGTGTGTGTGTGTCCGTTACCTATAGACTCCGAAACAGCTGAACCGATTTTCTTGAAAATTTAAAAAGTTGTACTATAAGCGTCTGCGTGTGTTCTTAGCTAGGATTTGTGTCGAGGTACCCTCGATAAATACCTAAAATCGATAATCGAAAAAATGGGGTTATAGAAGGAGTGGTGCGATTTTAATCAAATTTGATACACCCATAGACAAAGACATAAGAAAAGATATTCAGAAGTTTGAAGGTTGCAGTTCTTAAAATAGTGCAGAAAATCGAAAATATATTTATATATAGATAAAAGGCAAAATGTTTATGTGTGTGTCTGTTTATCTGCCTGTATGTCTGGATTTTTTTCAAACCTTTTATTTTAGTTTTTGCTTCGTGTTTGGCTGTAAGTAGGTATAATTGTAGTTCTTAGTCTCAGCCATGATACCATTTACTTAGAGGACTTATTTAGCCTTCAAAATTCAGTTTACGACGAAGAAAACTTATATGATATCGATAGCAAGAAATCAAAATTTGAATTACATCCATTCCATTTTCTTTCAGTCTACGGTTTCGCTTTAACTAGAAACAACTATTGCTTTTTAGTTTTTCGTGCCAACGTCCAAAGACTCTGAGCTCCAGAACTATGGATTAGCTTTAAAGCTTTCATTGCACCCGAGCAACACTGGGCTATACTGCTAGTTATTCTTAATTATGATACATTTTAATAATAATATTAATAATAATATTAAAAATAATAAAATGATAATAATAATCACTCGTATTAGAGAATGGCTGTCTACTAGAGCGGATAGTCAAATTATGTTGCAGACGCCTGTTCAAGCATATGTGTCTTTGTTCAATAACACAGCACAGTATTGGTTTATGCTGCGACTTTGCTGAATGGAGTTTAGATGCAGTTGCTTGAGAGAGATAGATAGAGATAGAGAGAGAGAGAGAGAGAAAGAGAAAAAGAGAGAAAGAGAGAAAGAGAAGAGATTTATTTTGCGTGATCAACATTCCGAACAAGGGTAGCATGCTCATACTCTCGTTTACGGGACATGTGGCTCTCTGCTTGAAAAAACATCGACAGCGCTTAATGAATTCCGTTTTCTTAATTTCACTAACAAAACATGCATCAAAACGTGTTATGGTTTTCAGGCACTTTCCAATGAAGCTGAACGTTAGGACCACCTACTCAAGACCGGTGACATCAACAATTCACCTTCCTGACAAATTGATCATAGTGAGTTTCGAACATAGTTAGAAAGCAAACGTTGTAACCACTCAACCCATTTATTATAGGATATAAGAAAATAGA
Organism: Ascarosepion bandense; assembly: GCA_037127315.1. Classification (NCBI taxonomy): domain Eukaryota; kingdom Metazoa; phylum Mollusca; class Cephalopoda; order Sepiida; family Sepiidae; genus Ascarosepion; species Ascarosepion bandense. Next base: position 598,278 of record JBBBDQ010001673.1, read on the forward strand.
AAACAGGATAGATTGCGCTAGATTTAGTTGTTCAATTATGCAAGATTATACAAAGCGAAAAACCTTAACATGTGAACTCAAGTCATGTTCGTAAATAGATCAATACACTCATATTGATTATATGCATGGCGTCATTCTCATATGGATATGTCGAAACTATCAGCTACATAAAACCAATTTCTCGGATCAATGCTTCAAGTAATCTTCAAACTAATGAATATTTTAGGTTTTCAAGTAGACAATGTTTCCTGGGATCTGATGTTCTAACAAGATATAATTACAAAGAATGAATTTCAATAACAAAAACCACATCAGCTTAAGATATTCAAAAGAACGAAAAATAGATATCACATCTTCTAGAAATTAATATTTCGCTGAATTCGATAAGTTGACATTCAACAATATCTGAAACTAAATTTAAGAAAGAAAGTTCCACGCTTATTATAAAACGCAATAATATTTCGTGACCATGAGAAACCTTTAAGAGTAACATTTGACGAATTTAAACTTAGAGGAACTTTAAAGGTTACGCCAGTGAATGATGAGTATTACCCGTAAGGAAAATGCTAAGTATATCATTACCATTGTATCTTAATTAGAGATGAAGTTTACAGGTTATATAAAAATCTTGATTTGCTATTAGTTTGAGTATTTCCAGTAATTTATTTAAGTTTACCACTATATCACTCATACTGATTTAGATTTACCAGTTAGTTAATAGTAGCTACATGCAATCATCTCTTTGAATGAGTCCTCTAAAAGAAGAAATTGGTATTGTAATAGCAGGCTCGAGTGAAATTTTGGGTGCAAAGTTCACCCAAGACGAAAGAATATTTCCTTTATTCTAGGAATTATAAGTAAGACACCGTCACCTAATCACCACAGCTATGAAGTTTAAATACAAAAGAAGACAAGAATAGAAAAAAAAATTGTCCTTATTTAAACTGACAGCTGACATCTCAAGCTATATAAAAGTTCGATCAGTGGTCATTCCTATGGCGTTCAAAGGATAACAAGAGTTATGTGTTTGGGTTTTTACGTATTGTTTGTTCTGTCAATAAATTTAGGAATGTCTGACAGTCAAATCCAAGTCGAAGACATAATATTGAATAATAAACATAACTCTACACATCCATGTTTATTATTCACGTTATGGAAGGCAATGCAACACACCAAATATACATCACACTTTACTGAAGGCCAATGCAATGTCAGTGATAATATAAAAAATGCATTATAAAAAAACCGGATCACATATCAAAATGTTTTTTAATCAATTCACAAGGCAACATCGCCGCTAATGCACAGGAAGCTTTAGCGAGATAAAAAAAATGCACAGAGAATGTCAAAGAAAGAATGAGAGAAGCATGTGAATCAAGAGGAAATAAAATGGCAGGTGAAGTTGCATTTAAACTTTTGGATATTGCAGATATCAAGGAAGCAAGAAAACAGGCAGGTGTTTCACATAAGGGAGTGTGAGAAAAGAAACTGTTACAGTAGATGATGCGGTTATTTCATGGGTGAAAGAGTGGCTGTTCATGACAATCTAGTATTATGCATAAATACATGTCGTCGGAAAACCAGGGCAAAAAATCGTCAGAACAGATGTTATTAAATTACAGTAAAGACATAAGTTAGCTATTATCGCGTCGGTTAGAGAATAACTTAAGATGGTATACCAAGTTAGAATCAATTATTTTCCAGATCATCTTTTAGAGTTGTTGTAGAGGAGCATTCTATCCTACCCCGTAATACATATGGTCCAGTCTATAAAAGACTGTCACTGGGGCAATGGGTGAGCATACGTCACTAGACGGAAGCGTATGTCACTAGACAGAAGCATATGTCACTAGACGGAAGAATACGTCACTAGACGGACATATACGTCATAGGCAGAAACATTTTCTAGTTGATCTTTATTCCTCTTACTACACGTTGATTGTTCTTGTCAAAGAGTATAACTTATTGTTCAACTGTACATATAAAAAATATGGAACAAGTTTCTGAATATGCAAAGACGCTTGGAGGAGCGGTCCAACAGTTAATGCCACAACAACAACAAATCTTAAAGCAGCAGGAAAGTCAATAAAGACTACGAACGGATTTCCAACAACAAATTATACTTCAACAAGAGCTTTTGAAAAAATGATTTTAAGGCAGGGCGAGCCGAAGGAAGGTTCTAGAGTGTTCTCTGCACAGGGTATTTCAAACTCTCTTACAGAAATTTTATATAATCCTGAAGAAGGAATTACTTTTCCTTCGTATTATAAAAGATACGAAACGATTTTTTCGAGACAGTGCAAAGTATGGTCCGACGAGGAAAAATAATGCTTCTATTACAAAAGATAGGAACTCAGGAGAATACACAAACTTTATTTTAGCGAAAAAACCTGAAGATATTTCGTTCGACGAAACGGTCAAAACTTTGTCAAAAATGTTTGCAGAAAGGGAAGGTTTGTTCCATACACGATATACGTGTTTAAATCTCGTAAAAGAACCTGAAGACTTTGTTGCGTACACTGGAAAAGTTAACTCACAATGCGAACGGTTTAAAATTAAAGGCATCAAAGAAAACATGTTTAATCTTTGTACAAGGGTTAACGGCACCGAAAGATAAATAAGTAGGTTCTAAGATTCTCACAATGTTGGATCAGGATGCAGAAATAACGCTACAGAAAGTGTTGGAAGAATGCCAAAAGTTGATAAACATTCAAAGATATAATGTCTGCACTAAAAAAAAAGCGTTGCTCGAATTCATAAAGTTAAGCAACAGGCCTAAGAAATGGGAAAAACCATACTGCAAAGCATGTGGCAAAAATAATCCTGTCACAAGTAGATGTTATTTTAGAGATAAAATATGCTTCGAATGTACGAAGAAGGGGCACAAAGCAGCGATGTGTAAGAAAAATGGGACCGAAAGTCAAAAAAGGATAAATACTGTCGTAATGAATAAAGTCACAAAGGATTGCGGTACTAGACAATACGTGGACATAAAAATAAATAGACTAAATGTAACCTGTTTACTGGATACCCTAAGTGATATCTCTACAGTAGATGAATATACCTGGGAAAAACTAGGCCGACCAGAGTTAGAGAAAACTAAAAAGTTTGCAAAAAGCATTTCAGGTAATAAATTAAAACTCAAAGGTGAATTCCGAGTGAAAGTAGCATTTGAGATCAAAGTACACGAGACTAAAATCTCTGTGATTTTAAGAAAGAATACCTTAAGAATTCCTGGGAAAAGCCCATGAATATGTTTTGCACAAGGATGAATGCGTCAAATGTAGGCAAGTCAAAGCTGACTGAAAAATTCGTAAAGGACTTAAAAATGAGTTCACAGAAGTATTTTCGGAGAAACTGGGTTGCTGTACACAAACGGAAGTAAAGTTTGAAATAAAAGACAACATTAAACCAGTGTTCAAACCGAAAAGGAAAGTTCCCTTTGCGTCATTAGAGGCGATAGACAATGAAATGCAAAGATTGGAGAAGAATGGAGTTAGTAAAAAATAACTGTTTGGACTGGGCATCGCCTACGGTCTATGTAAAGAAGAACAATAACAAAATAAGAGTGTTTGCAGATTTTTCGAGCGGAGAAAACGAATGCTTAAAAGATCACAAATGTTCACTCCCCACACCGGAGGAGATATTTTCAAAGTTAAATGTAGGAAAGATCTTTTCAATGAAAGATCTGTCAGAAGCATATTTGCAAGTTAAGTTCGAAGATGAATGTTCAAAGTATTTAACAATAAACACACATAGCGGATTATACAGATTGAAACTTCTACCGTTTGGTTCAAAAATAGCACCTCGTGAATTCCAACAAATCATGGACACTATGTTATCGGGTCTTAACAATGCAATGAACGTACTTAGATGATATTTTGATTAAAAGTCAAAGTATAGAAGAGCATAAATCGCAAGTCTGCGAAGTGTGTAAGCGAATTAGGAATTATGGGTTCAAAGTAGGACCTGAAAAATGCGAGTTTTGCTTGGACAAAAATTTAGATCAAATTATCGATCGCAAAGTTAGAAAACCTAATCCAAACAGACCTGAAGCAAATAAAAATATGCTTATTCCAGATAATGTAACTAAGCTACAGTCTTTGATGGGGTTTACGAATTACTATAACATCTACATTCCTAATATGCACGACCTAAGAGCACTCTTAAATAAGTTATTGGAAAAAAATAAAAAGTGGTGTTGGACGAAGGATTGTGACGAAGCTTTCGAAAAAACAAAAAAGTGCTTGTTGTCAGATTTGGCGTTGGTACATTTTGACCCGAAGAGAAAATTAATTATAGCAACTAATGCAAGTGAATACGGCATTGTATTGTTACGAAATTCGAGGAAGGCACAACGAAGCCTATCGCTCATGCTTCGAGAGCGTTGCTTCTAGCAGAAAAAAATATAGCCAGATATGAAAAGAAGCACTAGCTATAATTTATGCTGTATAAAATTCCACAGATTTATTTATGGGAGAGCGTTTATGCTGCAAAACGACCATAAACATTCATTATCAATATTTGGGTCAAACAAAGGTGTACCGACTCATTCAATGAACAGGCTACAACAATGGTCTGTAATTTTGTTAAATTGCAATATCAAAATGAAATTTATTCCATCTAAAGAAATTGCACATGCGGATTGTCTGTCAAGACTGATTCTAAAAAGCCTGAGTTTCTAGAAGAAATGGTGATAGCGGCGCTGAAAGAAGAAAAGGAACTAAAGGATGTACTAGTAAACACCGTTAGCGTATTACCGGTAACGCCGGAAGAAATTGAAAAAATGACGAAAACAGATGACTATTTTGCTAAAATGATTAAGCAAGTAAAAGGAAATAAAGAAAATAAAGGAGGAAAAATTGCACAATTTTCAATTTGTAACGAGACACTGATGTACGCTCAGAGAGTGGTAATACCAAGGGTGTTAAGAAAAAGGATTTTAAAAGCATTTCATCTGGGTCACCCAGGCATATCACGAATGAAGTCCCTAATGAGGAATTATGTGTACTGGCCTAGAATGGACCAAGATATCAAAGAATTGGTGAAACAATATGAAGGCAGTGAGCTAGCAGCTAAATCACCACCCATAAAAACGCCGCAGTGGCCTAAAACGGATGTGCTGTAGTCACGAATTCATGTGGATAACGCAGGACCTATAGAAAGGGGAATATTATCTAATCATGGTGGATAGTCTTTCCAAATGTTCTGAAGTATATAAATTCAAGCGACCACCAGCGGCAAACATGTTAAATTCTCTAAATGAAGTACTCAGCCGCTGGGGGCACCAAAAACAGTCGTAAGTGATAACGGTACCATGTTCACCGGATCTGAGTTTAAGAGTTATTGCGAAGAGTTAGATATGGAACATGTAACGACACCTGCATATAATCCAAGGTCAAATGAGCAGGCGGAAAGGTTTGTCGATACATTCAAAAGAGCAATGAGAAAAGCGGATGGAATCGACACTGATGATAAAAGTATTCAAAACTTTTGGATGGTGTATAGGATTTCACCCAATTACAATATCGATGGTAATTTGTCACCTGCGGAGGTAATGTATGCCAGAAAGATTAGATTAATCTTTGATAGGCTATTTCCAAGGTAAAGGAATAAGACCTTGAGAAAACCAAACTCAGATGCAAAATGTTTTAAAGAAAGCGATATATTTTGTATATCGGTCAGGAATATGTATGTGGGAAGAAGGAATTGTAATCTGGAGAAACGGAAAGGTGATCTATATAGTGCAAGAACAGAAGGGGGAGGTGTTGTACAGGACAAGTAGTCGAAGATTTCACTGTCGGAAACAATGAAACTGACCATTACAAAACACGTTGCTTTCAGTTAGGAACTGAGATCGTAGAATTTCGGTGTATTGACCAGAGATCATCCAATAAGTAAACTAAAATCTAATGTAGTTCGCCAAATATTAGTTCAGGAATTACATATTGTCGTGATAATTTCATAAATTCACACGTTATGATAGTTGTTAGTTAAATTTTAACTTTATTTAATCCTATGGACTCTACGTTATATATGAGTGTTATCACCATGTTTTTACTTATTCTTCAGCACCTCTCTGTTCATTGGTATATACAAGTTAAAAACAATCAGAATATGCTCTTCGAATAGCTTGACTAATCCTTTGTTAATAAAGAAATATAGGCAATAATAATAATAATAATAATAATAATAATAATAACGCGATTAGAATAATAATAATAATAATAATAATAATAATAATAATAATAATAATAATAATGGTTGACGATCCCACTAAAATTCCTGCATGGATGACCAAAGGAATTACATTTCTTCTACCCAAGAATGGTGACACAAACAACCCGAAAAACTACAGACCAATTACATGTCTTTCAACAACATATAAACTGTTAACATCTATTTTAACAAAACAGACATATTTATTCTTAGAAAGAAATGACATGATACCGCTTGAACAAAAAGGGTGCAAACGTGGCTGTTATGGTTGTAAAGACCAATTGCTGATTAACAAAATGATCCTGATAAACTGCTACAGTACAAAGAAAAATCTTAGTACAGCCTGGATAGACTATCGAAAGGCATTCGATAGTGTGCCACATGACTGGATTTTAAAGACTTTAAATATATACAAGATATCGCCCGTCATCATCAATTTCATCAAACAGTGCATGTCTATATGGAAAACAAACCTTTACCTCAATCATAGAAATGGAACCTATAAGTCTGATGAAATAAACATCAAAAGAGGTATATTACAAGGTGATACTTTATCTCCCTTACTATTCTGCATATCATTAATAGCACTAACCAGTCAACTTAATAAGACAGAATGTGGTTATAAAATAGGCCAAAAGAAAATAAGCCATCTATTTTACATGGATGAGTTGAAGTTATATGCTAAGAATGATAATGAGCTGGAAGGTCTTCTGCAAACTGTAAAATGCTACAGCGAAGATATTGGAATGAAATTTAATTTGAATAAATGTGCTAAAGCTACAGTTTTACGTGGATCAATACAAGAAACATCCTCAATTAGCTTAGACCCTGCTGTAACAATAAAAGAATTGAAACCAGAAGAAGCTTATAAATACCTATGTGTAAATGAGAGTAAAAACATTCACCATAAAAAATGAAAGAAATAGTGCGTAAAGAGGACTATAGAAGGCTACGAATGATATTAAAAACTGAATTAAATTCACAGAACAGAATTATGGCCATTAATAGCCTTGCTATCCCAGTTGTACAATATAGCTTTAACATCTTAAACTGGACTCTAAACGACATCAGGCGAATGGATGCTAAAACAAGAAAGCTTCTTTCTAAGCATAAGATGCATCATCCAAACGCTGATGTAGACCGTCTATACATACCCCGTAAAGAAGGTGGAAGAGGTCTTATTCAGCTGGAATTGTAATACAAGATGACAACTATTGGCTTACTAACTTACATAGAAACAACAAAGGATTGGATGATACAATTAGTAAGGCAACATGAAGAAAGAAAGAAATAATATTCAATAATAAAAAAGGCAGGAAATTTAAACAAGATTTACAGCTAGTAGATTCTGTAGAAAAGCAGAACGGAAGCCAAGAGCCGGCTATTGCGGCAAAGAATATGAAAATGAAAGCCAAAGATAAAGCTCTTGAACAGATGAAACAGCGGTGGCAAGACAAACCTCTGCATGGCCAATATCCAGAACGTGCCAATAAATCCAATGTTGACAAAGTTAATACTCATCGATGATTACGTGCATCTGAATTAAAGTCTGAAACTGAAGGCTTTATTCTTGCAGCACAAGACCAAAGTCTTTTCACTAGAAAATTTCAGGCAAATATTATGCATAATAATATGGATCCAAAATGCAGGTTTTGTGATAAACACCAAGAAACAATAGACCACCTAATCTCAGGCTGTTCTGTGCTTGCCACAAATGAATATAAAAATCGCCAAGATAAAGTTGGGCAATATTTACATTGGGCATTATGCAAACATTATGGAAAAGCTGTAGGCAAACACTGGTATGAACATCACCCAGCACCGGTTACAGAAATAGAAGATGTAACCATTCTATGGGATTACACCATCTACACAGACAGAAAAATTGGAGCAAACAGGCCAGACATTATTGTTAAAAACCAGAAGGAGAAAACTTGTCTATTAATTGATATGGCTTGTCCAGCAGATTGTAACATAGCAATCAAAGAATTTGAAAACTGTCAAAATATAAAGACCTGGAAATTGAAATAGAAAAAATGTGGAAATTGAAAACAAGAGTTGTGCCAGTGATAGTAGGTGCACTTGGAATGATAAAAAATGGAACAAAACAACACATTGAATCCCTGGAAATCCCAGCTTAAGAGATATACAAAAAATTGTCTTATTAAGTACAGCCCACACACTAAGGAAAACTTTATCTATGTAATGCTGGAGATGATAGGGAAGATAGAAAAACATGAAATGGAGCCATAACAACACGCCACTACCTGCCTTAGGTCTCCCCGCAGACTTGGTTGGTAGTGAGACCAAAGCAGAAATAGAAATATGATGAAAAATGACATAATAATAATAAAAATAGCCACGATAGAGTTGGGCAATATTTACATTGGACAATGTGCAAACATTATGGAAAATCTGTAAACAAACACTGGTATGAACATCACCCAGCACCAGTTACAGAAATAGAAGATGTAACCATTCTATGGGATTACACCATCTACACAGACAGAAAAATTGATGCAAACAGGCCAGACATTATTGTTAAAAACTAGAAGGACAAAACTTGTCTAAAACATGGCTTCTCCATCGGATTGTAACATAGCAATCAAGGAATTTGAAAATTGTCAAAATATAAAGACCTGGAAATTGAAATAGAAAAAATGTGGAAATTGAAAACAAGAGTTGTGCCAGTGATAGTAGGTGCACTTGGAATGATAAAAAATGGAACAAAACAACACATTGAAAGAATCCCTGGAAACCCCAGCTTAAGAGATATACAAAAAAATGTCTTATTAAGTACAGCCCACACACTAAGGAAAATTTATCTATGTAATACTGGGGATGATAGGGACGATAGAAAAACATGAAATGGAGCCATAACAACACGCCACTACCTGCCTTAGGTCTCCCCGCAGACTTGGTTGGTAGTGAGACCAAAGCAGAAATCGAAATATGATGAAAAATGACATAATAATAATAATAATAATAATAATAATAATAATAATAATAAGAAGAAGAAGAAGAAGAAGAAGAAGAAGAAGAAGAAGAAGAAGAAGAAAAATAGAGAAAGAAATCGAACAACTTAGAAGTGAACTATCAGTACTGGATGAACTGAGTAGAGGAATAAATTTAAGAACTAGGAAAAGCAGAAAAGCCGAAAGAAAATATAACATTAGGAATGAAAATGAAGTCTTATCAAATAAAGAAAAAATAAAGCAAAAAATCCAACTGAAGGCTCAAAGAATAAGACGCTATGAGAAAAAAGGGCAAGATTTTACAGACAAAACAAGATTATTCAGACTGATACAAAGAGATTTTACAGGGAAATAGGTAAAAAAAGAATTTAAGTGACAGTCCCCCCCCAGAATCGAAGAAGTCACACAGTTCTGGGAAAAGATATGGGCTTGCCCTAAAGAACATAGCAATGAAATACATTGGATTGCGCAAGAGATAGAACGAATGAAAAATAAACCAGAACAGACATGGTATGGAATTAAAGAAGATGATGTTAAATTTGCACTAAAAGAAGCGCACAATTGGAAATTCCCAGGTATAGATAAAATTCCTAACTTTTGGCTATATTATTTAAATACAGCACATAAAAACTAGCCAAATAACTTCAAGAAATGGTTGACGATCCCACTAAGGTTCCTGCATGGATGACCAAAGGAATTACATTTCTTCTACCCAAGAATGGTGACACAAACAACCCGAAAAACAACAGAACAATTACATGTCTTTCAACAACATATAAACTGTTAACATCTATTTTAACAAAACAAACATATTTATTCTTAGAAAGAAATGACATGATACCGCTTGAACAAAAAGGGTGCAAACGTGGCTGTTATGGTTGTAAAGACCAATTGCTAATTAACAAAATGATCCTGGAAAACTGCTACAGTACAAAGAAAAATCTTAGTACAGCCTGGATAGACTATCGAAAGGCATTCGATAGTGTGCCACATGACTGGATTTTAAAGACTTTAAATATATACAAGATATCGCCCGTCATCATCAATTTCATAAAACAGTGCATGTCTATATGGAAAACAACCCTTTACCTCAATCATAGAAATGGAACCTATAAGTCTGATGAAATAAACATCAAAAGAGGTATATTTCAAGGTGATTCTTTATCTCCCTTACTTTTCGGCATATCATTAATAGCACTAACCAGTCAACTTAATAAGACAGAATGTGGTTATAAAATAGGCCAAAAGAAAATAAGCCATCTATTTTACATGGATGAGTTGAAGTTATATGCTAAGAATGATAATGAGCTGGAAGGTCTTCTGCAAACTGTAAAATGCTTCAGCGAAGATATTGGAATGAAATTCAATTGAATAAATGTGCTAAAGCTACAGTTTCACCTGGATCCATACAAGAAACATCCTCAATTAACTTAGACCCTCCTGTAGCAATAAAAGTATTGAAACCAGATGAAACTTATAAATACGTATGTGTAAACGAGATTGGAAACATTCACCATAGGAAAATGAAGAAAATATTGCGTAAAGAGTATTATAGAAGTTTACGACTGATATTAAAAGCTGAATTGAATTCTCAGAATAGAATTATGGCCATTCATAACCTTATCACCCACGTTGCCCAATATAGTTTCAACATCTTATACTGGACTCTAAACGACATCAGGCGAATGGATTCTAAAACAAAAAAGCTTCTTTCTAAGCATAAGATGCATCATCCAAACGCTGATGTAGAACGTCTATACATACCCCGTAAAGAAGGTGGGAGAGGTCTTATTCAGCTAGAATTGTTATACAAGACAACAACTATTGGTTTACTAACATACAAAGAAACAACAAAGAACGGGATGATACAATTAGTAAGGCAACATGAAAAAAGAAAGAAAAATATTCAATAATAAAAGAAGGCAGTAAATACAAACAAGATTTACAATTAGTAGATTCGGTAGAAAAGCAAAATAGAAGCCAAGAACCAACTATTGCGGCAAAAACATATGAAAATGAAACCCAAAGGTAAAGCTCTTAAACAAATGAAACAACGCTGGCAAGACAAACCTCTGCATGGCCAATATCCAGAATGTGTCAATAAATCCAATGTTGATAAAGTTAATACTCATCTATGGTTACGTGCATCTGGATTAAAGTCTGAGACTGAAGTGGTTGTTCTTGCAGTGCAAGACCAATATCTTCTCACTAGAAACTTTCAGCCAAATTTTATACATAATAATATGGATCTAAAATGCAGGTTTTGTGATAAATACCAAGAAACAATAGACCATCTAATCTCAGGCTGTTCTGTACTTGCCCTAAATTAATATAAAATTCGCCACGATAGTGTGGGGCAATATTTACATTGGTCTATGGTAAATCTTTAAAGAAACACTGGTATGAACATCACCAAGCACTGGTTACAGAAATAGATGATGTCACCATTCTATTGGATTACACCATCTACACAGACAGAAAAATTGAAGCAAATATTCTGGACATTAATTTTACAAAACAGAAAAAGAGCTTGCCCATAAATTGATACGGCTTGTAACATAGCAAACAAGGAATTTGAAAAATTTTCTAAAAAAAAAGACCTGGAAATTGAAATAGAAACAACGTGGAATTTGATAATAAGAATTGTACAAGTGATAGAAGGTGCACTTGGAATTATAAGAAATGGAACAAAACAACACATTGGAAAATCCCTGGAAATCCCAGTTTAAGAGATATAAAAAATTCTTCTTATGTACAGCTCACACACTAAGCAGAACTTTGTCTATGTAACGCTGGGGATGTTATGGGAGAAAGAAAAAAACATGAAATGGAGCCATAACAACACACCAAGACCTAACTTAGGTTTTCCCGCATATTTGGTTGGTAGTCCAACTATAGCAGAAATCGAAATACGATGTAACATAACATAATAATTAATGCAACGAACCTCTCTACACATGTCTTTGATGGTTTAATTGATTGGAGGTGTTAACCTTTATATCTTTGGTCTTCGTGAATTAAGACGTTTTATTTTAATAATCCCATTTAGTATCACAGATACGGCTATGATGCGCCTGAACTTTAATCAGTGGTACATATCTCACAGAGGCTGACGCACTGTACATACCTTATCATGAGAAACCCGAATAAAAACCTAACATTAGTATTGCCATATTGGTGAGTATATTGTGCAGTAACGAGATGTTTTTTTCTTGTGTTTAAAGGATGAGGGAATCAGAGCGATTTAGGAATAGCTTTTACATACTTTGGAACACCTTTAGTTTGAACTGGCTTGGTTACATGATTTATATATAGATATATTTATAATAGAGCCTCATTAAAATCTTGCGTGTTTTTTCATATGGGTGTGCCTGGTATATTCTTCTTGCTATCTCAAATAATAATTATATTATTTAGGGAAAAGTGCAATTTATGAAAATACAAGAGATAGTGTTTAATAATGCTTAACAATATTTCGACTGCATATTATGTTTAAATATTTATAGATGTATAAAGATTATAAAAGCTATCTAAGTCTTCACATGTAGAAAAGAGATATATTGCTCAAATATTCTGAAACTTTGTTCACCACAGGTTTTTCTGTTTGTTATTGAAATTGCACTTATTTAAAAGTGCAGCAAATATTGGAAGATTTGCGTCACAGATTTTATCAATATTATTATTTTATTATTATTAAGAATAAATTCACTGGAAAATATACAACTTTTATCAGAAGGAAACTGCATTAGCCTGACCCGGTTGCAATCAGCGGACCTGGATAATGTCATGTCTCTTTACAAAACATAAAAACAGAAAAATTAAAGATAATCACACAGACGTCGTAATCAAAACTACAAGCTCACAAAAATATACATTCTCATTGACATGGCATTTTCTGCAGACTGTAATGGATCTATGAAGATCTTAAAAAAAAGAAATAAAATGATGTTGAAATGAGAACCCAAAATGTGGGAAACATGAGGACATGAATAATCCCAATTGTAATGGAATACATTGAACAGATAGTAAAATACACCGATAACCACATTTAAGTGATTTCTAGTAGCGTAAATCTTAAATAAAAAAAATACATACAAGATTCAATTCACATTTTAAAGAGGGTTATATTTATGCAAAATGTGTGTGATCTTACGTCCTTTTGTTTTTTAATACCTATTAAAACTCAGTGGAAAAAAGCATGATGTCATTTGTGAATTTCTTGCGAGCCTGAAATTAACGATTTTAAAATAAAAGAAAATTAAATCATTATAATCAGAAAAAGTATCAGACCTAACAATACTAGTCACAAGACTAATCTTTAAGGCATCTGAAAGTGAGTAGATTTTTGTAAATAAAATACTCAATATTAAAACTAGTGCAGACATATTCGTGTAATGTTTAACATTTTTATAAATTATTATATAAAATTTAAATCGGTCGCAAGATAAATGCTTGAAACATTTCTACTGATACTTATATTTAAAATGTACATTTATTTTAAATATATCTAAATGGAGTGCAATATCAATTAACGTCTATGTAATGAACTCATGTTTTTTAAATCTTTGCCTAGCATTTTCAAAAGACGGCTCGAAACGAATATTATTAGAAGGAAATTTTATCTTCTCTATTATTATTTCAGAAAAGCCTTTTTCCGTTCCTTAGCTCAGGTTACGAGCATCCTATTAATCTGTGTTTTATTATTGATAACTTTAAAATAGGCGTTTATTTAATTGTAACCAGATAGATGCGCTTGCCAAAGTTGATTTTATACTATACTTATATAATATCCTCTTATCGTAAAGAAAAGAAAAGCTATATATAGAGAAACACTTTATTTCGGTAGGAAATTAAAATTGAAAAAGCTTGAATGGACTTCGCTTGTTAACTCATATTTACTTCGACAGGAAAGGGTTTTCACTCTGTAAACATAATATAGCACACATGACAACATGTTGCCATTGTAAAAAATTTATCCAACACAACGCTTTACAGGAACATAGAGGCCAGAAACTTTCCCTTATTTGGCTACATCCAATGCACGAATACTACAACGGAATCCGAAGTGAAATTGAATTCAAAACCAAAAGTTGTCAGCTGTCGAAAGACACTTTTCATGCTGTTCAATGGAAAATTTTAAGAATAGGTAAGAAATGTCTTCTAGAGCTTAACCTTAATGCATGCACTTACTCACGAGAAAATGCAGTGAGAACTGTCTCTTCGAGGACTCCTCGGTGGCCACCGTTGGGCATGCAGCAGACATGAGCAAAAAAATACTGTTTGTTTTCGTTGCGAAACAACAACAACAAATAAATAACAATGTTTGTGTGTGCATTTAGATATATATATATATATACACACATACACACACGCACGCACACACACACACACACACATATATATATACATATATATATATATATATATATATATATATATATATATATAAACACACAAACACACACGTACTCACACACATATATATACGCAACAAATATGTACAAAAAGTAAAATTTCGAAGATTCTTTTTGATGCGAATCACAAAAAACTACATATATACATACACTAAAACCAGCCATCCTTTACCGCTAGCTCAAAGGTAGAATCACCGACTGATGTCATTTTGGTCTGTTTTCAATCCTGGCTAGAAGGAATCGGATGTCTAACCGCATTGATGAGCTGTGATACAGCGAAAACAGGCTTGTCTGGAGAAGAACAACGATGTATAAAATCTCTCTCTCTCTCTCTCTCTCTCTCTCTCTCTCTATATATATATATATATATATATATATGTGTGTGTGTGTGTGTGTGTGTGAGTGTGTAGGCTTAGATATATATGGATACATCTTTAATCGAATCCACACATACATATATCAATTAAATGCAGGAATTATTGGAGAATTTGTATCATTATTTTTTTCTTAAAGAGAGAGACCTTTCACAGAAAGCTTGCACTGCATTTTAAAGTAAATGTACTATCAAACTGTTACACTAACAAATCATAGAAAATTTTACTTTGGTCTTATATATAAGATATAGTAAGCTTACTAAGCCCCAAACATACTAATAGATTGACATTTCTGTTTTCTCGATTTTATGTTAATTGATTTTGATAATACATTTTTCAGCTTGTTAGCATAATATGTCAGCACCACTGTTTGGTTTTCATTATTCTGTGTAACGCCCTTTCTATATGTTTTTTGCTTTTCGATTCAACAGTCCTCTAAGAACAATGGTGCGTGGAAAAAGTGTCAACAATGAAAAAATTATGTCATCATCAAGGAAAGTACTAAACGTACATATCCTCGTACACATTGTGAAAAAGTAGATAGTCATGGGGACAAGGTTAAAAAAACATTTCAGATACCATTTCCCAGAGAATTCACAAAACGATTGTGGGACTTCCAAGTCTGTGACAGCTAACGATTTAAGTGGGAATCTTGGACAAAAAAATAAAACCGTTTTCAGCGCCACTGGACAATCTCATGCACTGAATACCAACAGAAATCGCATCCTGAGTGTCGTAGCTCTCACGCGAGAAACCTTACAACTGCCTCATGAAATACAGGATACTGGACATGAGTTGTGTTTTGTTCACTGGCGAAATCAGGTCAAACCTTAACAGATCTGACGGTTGATCAAATGGTTGAATCTATTTTGGAGATAATTTTTTTTAAGCTTATGAAGTTAATAGCAGTGTGGAGGTCTCATAATGTTGGCTGGTATCATTAGGGCCAGGCTTGTCGGCCCAGTCATGCTGCCTGAAGTGTTTAAATTGAGCGCAGCTACTCCTAAAATCTCTTGAAGGCGGACTTGTATCTGTTGCAAAATGGCATACCACTTTCACTTCCAAAAACTCTATTATTAAAGCATGTCAACTCTCCGTTTCTGTCTGACAGGATCATTAAAAGCATTTCATACAAGTTGAAAAATTGATGATGTAGCCTTCAGCCGCTGCATAAAATATTTATGTCGATGGACCTCGATTTACGGCAAAAGATATCTTTCTGTGCAACTATCACACTCTTCAATTCATTCCGAAGACCACCTTGCACATCTAATAAATATGTTGCTCATGAACGATCAAGAATAGTTGTTGGATTTTTAAAAAACACTTACTGTAACAGAATCTCTACATCTTAATGAACTTATTTTCATCGTCTATCGAATAATAACCATATCACCTTGTAACAACGTCTCTTCTGTTATCCAGATCACGGAATTTCAGCAAAGTCATTGATGGTTATTAACTAGATGGGTGATCTCTTGGTAATACTGGATGGATGTTTAAGTTGGCTAATGGATAATGACTCAGAATTTAAAATCTCAAAGCCAACTTCCTTATTACAAACACTATTGCCATTGAAATGCGGCTATCCGTTTTCTAATTTCAATAGGTATTGTTAGATATACTTACGCAAAAATTTCATTGAGAATGTTATGAATCCAACACATCTCTCCGCAGATTTAGCTTAATTTGTAGGAATTGTAAGACTTTAATAATTTTTAAAATAAGATCATAGTTCAGCCCAGATTATTATTAGTCAGTTAAGTACCATATGTGGTACACGCTTGTACGGTCATGTCTCGAAAGATACGTGTGATGCCTTTGCTTTCTGCGGTAGACTGGTTGACCAGCAAGACTACAGAACCAAAATTATCCTGTTATTTAACCCATAACTGGAAGTTAGTGACGGATTAATATCTTTCCCGATGGTATTTGCGGGTATGCGAATGCAGGAAATTCAACTGGAATTCGAACTCGGCTCACTAATTTGTCGTTCCGCATCGATATTCACTGCGCCACAACGCAAATCCCAGATTATCATACGTTGCATAAAAAGCATTCACAGCAACAACAACAACACTCATAATAATGCTAATAATACTAATATTATTATTACTACTACTACTACCAATAATAACAATGATGACGATGATGATGATGATGATGGTGACAGTATTAAAGCAAAAAAATTTTCCGGCTGTCAGTTTTTCTACTCTAGCTACTCTTTAGGTATTTGCGTGATTCCCATATTCAAATCTAACCTTCACTTAAGATGAAAAGGACTGAATTAAACTTTCTAAATCTTTCCCCATGACGGACGTCATATTTAGATTATTATAAAACTATAAAATATACGAATATACAAATATAGGCTTTTCAGTCTATTCAAACCAGTCATGCAATAAAATGGATCCATCGATTTTGACGTCTATCAGCCAAAAAATGAAACAAAAAATATCATAACTTCTGCTCGTAGGATCATTGTCCCGGAAGGTGCACATAATTTATAATTTCCACTTTGATCTGAAGGTTTTCCTGATCATGATTCAAAAAAGTAGTTTTTTAAAAGAACTGCAATTTATGTAACACGTAAGTGAAAATATTCCACACAACCTAGTTGCATCAGTGAGTGAGATTGATCAATGGGACATTGAACGGAAATATAACTCCTTATTTATATCAGATTTAATTTCATTGCAATTTTGATTAATCAATATTAAGAAATGAACTTCTATCCGGGAATGATGTGCGTTGTAGTGCCGTAGATATTGGGTCGGAACAAGATATCAGTAGAGCCTTTTTCGAATTCAAGTTAAATAAGTTGCATTCACTTACACGCACATACCCTTGGTAAAATTGTTATGGTGCCCTATCTACAGTTTAATGGACTCTTCCTCCTTCGATAATGGACTCTTCCTCCTTCGATAAATACTAGCCTGCGTGACTTACGGGGAGACAGTCGTGAGGCAGTCATGAGGCAGGCGAGACGCAGTGTAACTTCAAATTTCAAACGTACTCTTGTATTTGCTGGCTACCAAAACTCTTAGTTTGTATATATGTTCTGTTATTCTAATACACTGTTTGAACCTTACTCATTGTTTCCGTTTCTTTCTTCCAGGCCCTAACAAGCCACAACAAAAATATTAATACGTTGCTTCTTCTCCCCAGCCATATATGTTTAAATTTTAGAAGAGAGTGAATTCTATGGCCTTGGTTGATTACCAATCTAACGCAGAAAGTAATGGCAAATTATTATGGAAAAAAACCTCTGCCAAGTTAGTCATGTTTTTTCGGAAAAGTATTGTCCAATCTTGTATCATGTATGAAATTTCACTGATTAACATAGGAATAAAAAGCTGAATTATTTTTTGGCACATATTTCATATCTCACATCTCACGAAACAATTATAAAATCACAAAGTAAATGGATAAAACGATTGCATTAACATCCATTTTTGAATGAATCCGTTCCTGTTCAAATATAATATCATCGTATGATGTAAGCAGAAATTTGAAGATTTCCAACATAACTGAAGTAGTTGAACAATTATCATCATCATTATTATCATCATACTCATTTATATGCAAAGTTACAGTAAGACGTGGATCATAATGAATGTTCGTAAATCCTTACCTATTTTAGTTCTAACATTTAGCTGTTTACTGCATATACTCTTTATTAAATTTACTTAATTCTAAAATGCATGAAAAGAAACGAAACATTTAAGATTTAATACGAATTTAATTCGTAGATAACAGAGTAAACATAATCTTACGAATGGGCTAAAATATCTGATGTATTTCAAACCGTATATAGATTTGAATCATTTTACATTTATCAATAACATTTATAAATTTGCCCATATGGATAGATCAGTGAACACAATAATATATACATCTGTATGGTATATCTTCCATTTCCGTCTTGTGAATAATATCACGCAAATTTATCCGCAACTGTTCAATATTTTTATCGTCGGCTCCACTATCCAGATTGTATTCAACTGCGTGATGTCTTTGTATTTATCCGCTAATTTGGTTTTTACCTACCTTACAAGAAATCTCGCTGGATCATATCATATCATATCATATCATATCATATGTATCTTGAGTATACAGGGGAGCATCTGCTGATTACTATTATAAACTTTTCCTGTTACAGTCTTACCATTCATGAGGTTAGGTTTCCATCTTCATCTGACAAGAATGTGTATAACATGGTTAAGTGTTTAATCCCCAGGACATATCCATACGTACAGAGGGTGCGCGTAGCGACAAAATATTGCATTATGAACTACCAGATCATTCCACACAGAGAATTCTACAAGACAGACTTCGCTCTTGTTTCTCTCAGGAGCACCATACCGGCCTATGTGACGGATATCTTCAACGGAACTACATCTGCCAACATTTGCATTCAAATCCACGATAATGAACATGAAAACCCTGTATTGTCTATCAACACTTCGTAAAACGTGTAGGTATCCACTTTCACAGCATCTGTTATTAGGGGCATAAACTTGTACGAATATTATATAACTGGGTGGTCTATAAACTTAGGTGCGATGATCCTGTCATTGAGAGTGCTACATCTTATCACTGCGGTCGCGTTAGATTTTTCCACAAGGAAATCAGTTCTACCACTTACCATGAAATTTTCCACACGAAAGTAGTATGCGTATCTGCTCATGGGCATAACCATTCCTTGGCCTGTACACCAATGCTCTGCAAACCCAAAATTACAAACAACGGATCTCTTCATATCTCCAGTGGAAGAATTGAATTTTCCTTTCGCCAGGCTTCTTGCGTTCAAATAACTCTCTAGTTAGCACTCTCGAGAGACATCGTGTATATTTCAGCACCAGCAAAAGAAAGTAGAGTGACACATCGCGGCCTTTGGTCATATTCCATCATTAAAAATGTCGGAAGTACCTAAATTGCGCCTCTCTCCCACAGTGTAATAACCTTGTGTAACATCAAGCCTTTGCATCTTGCCGTCCATTGCTGTAATAGCATTTTCATTGTTATTATTTTTAAGGATGACATTCCAAGCCAAATTTTGCAGGTGTTTGCTGGTTCTTTTTGCATCAACAATATTGGGGTTAACCCGTCCCTACTTCCTCTGAAAAGTTACATAAAAATATAATCATGTGCATGTATATAAAATCGTCTCTCTCTCTCACTCTCACTCACTCTTTCTCTCTCTCTTTCTCTCTCTCTCTCTCTCTCTCTCTATATATATATATATATATATATATATATATATATATATATTCATCATGCACATACAAGCGTATTTCGCTGTATTACAGCTCATCAGTGTGGTTAGACATCTACTTAACCTCCGGCAGGGATAGGGGGAATGCGACTAACCCGTAGTTCACTAAAATAACAGCTACAAATTCTTAGGGCATATTGGTGAAGTAGTCAACTGGACGCTGACACACTTTATTCCCTTCATCACGTACGACACAAAACAGCATAATGTCTACGACGCACAAATAAAGACACTGATCGTTATCCTGTTTTGCATATACATGATTTTGTGCTTGGGTACGTGAATCACATATATTTTCCAAGATTGATCGAGTGAAAGCTTATTTCCAGATCATGGTAGCATTTCCAAACGCAGCAGTGACAACACTGTTCGTACTATACAAATTTGTCTAAATGCCATTTAGTCTTTAGAATGATGCCCAAACTTGTAGTGCAGACAAATAAACCCCTAGAGAAATTAGATATTTTGATATTATTACTTACTACACAAATGATATTCGTTACATTAAGGGACAACAAAATATTGTAGCTGATACACTGTCACACACAGATATAACAACGATTGCCGACGATACATTAATCATGATTTAATTTCTGATAAACAGAAATCTGACTCAACCTTAACAGAAATAATATCGAATACCTCTTTTTTTTTCAATCATTTCACCCCAAGCAAGGCATTCCAGTGCCACTATTGCTCATGGGGCTACATAGGGGAAGGTAAAGAGGAGGAGTGGTTAGGTGTAGGAAATGTCAGAAGGTGATAGATGGGTAAGGATACCGAGGATGAGGGTTGGACAGTTGGAAAAGTGTTTGAAAGAATGGGAGCGAGTTAGTGTGTTAGGAGGTGTCTATTGACATTACATTTAAACTCCTGGAGATTGTAGCCGTCGCGGAAGCAATCAGTCGGGAAGTGCGAGAAAAAAAAAACTGTTGGAGTAGAAGTTGCGGTTGCATGTTATCGGTTTCACTGTAAAAGGGTAGGATCTAGTTGCTAACCTAGTTTCTCGTGCAAATTCGTATCTAGGGGCAACAGTGATCTAAGTTCATTGGATCAGAAGCCATGAAAGTATTTATAAAAGAGACACAGGGAAGCCACGTCGCGCCGGTGAGAGAGATCCTGCAGGTGGTCTGCCAAGTTGGTATCGATCACATTACAGACCCTCCGCTGTACCTTGTCGAGAAGCCCGAGGAGAATAGCAGGAGCACCCGACCAGATATGGCAGCAGTATTCAATACACGGGCGGATGGTAGATTTATATATGTGCAAGATAGATTCAGACGGAAGAAACTTCCAGGCCCTGCACAGAGAACCGACTTTAAAGTTTATACCATTTCCAAGTTTTTTCGGTAATAAAATACTTTACAATTATACTACATTAACCAAT
Source organism: Ascarosepion bandense (assembly GCA_037127315.1). NCBI lineage: Eukaryota > Metazoa > Mollusca > Cephalopoda > Sepiida > Sepiidae > Ascarosepion > Ascarosepion bandense. The sequence continues at coordinate 619,925 of JBBBDQ010001673.1, forward strand.
CATAGACCATCCACACTGAGGAAACAAATATTTCAACAATTTCACAAACTTTCACACCCAAGCAAGTGATCTATTGTAAACTTATAAGTGAACGTTTTTCTTGGCCAAAAATGATATCAGGCATAAGACATTGGACACCAACAAGCTTAAAATGCCAGAAAAACAAAATACCACGTCATACCAAAACACAAATAAGTACTTTCAGCAATCCAACACATCCACTTAGATATAATGAGTCCTCTAACGAGCTGGCAAGGGTATTCCTAAATCCTAAATATTGTTGACACATTTTCACGTTGGTCTATCGCGTTAGCGCTGAAAGACACATCAACCACTTCAGTCGCAAACGCAGTTTTAAAAGATTGGATTTCTATTTTCGGAGTACCCAATCCCATTACCTCTGACCGTGGCACACAATTCCGATAATCACATTTTCAGGAAATCAGGAAATTGCTGGGAGCAAAGCACATTAAGACCACAGCATACCGACATTGTGCTAATAGATTAGTGGAAAGATTCCACCCACACCTCAAGACATTTTTAGCCATGAAGGAAAACTCGATCAATTGGATTAATAATTTACCCCTTATACACCACTCTATAAGGAAAACTATTAAAGAAGTCCTTCGCTGTACTCTAACTGAAATAGTTTTTAGTACATTCTTGTGATTATCAAGAAAATGTTTTGAAAATAACTCAAAATCTAATCAGACATCGTATTTCATACAAGAATTAAAAATTAAGATTTCGCAATTAAAATTCCCACCTGCTTGAAATTCAAGCAAACACGCATACGTTACGACAAATCTGTATACTAGGGAATAGGTTTTTGTACGAGAACGCGCAGTAAAATAAAGTCCTATCTGCACATTATCAACGTCAATTAAATGTCTTACACAGAACGGACAAATACTTCACAATACAAAAAATTAATCTGTCAGACACAGTCGTTATTGATAGAATGAAACCTGCAGTATTGAGAAGAGAAAATCAACCACATATACATTATACAATATGTACAAAGCAAATATAAAAATACACTACAATCCGATACAGCCACAATTCAAACTGGATCAGGCAGAAAAGTCCCTTTCCCAAAAACGTCAAGACATACATTTATTTCTAATTTACAGATACGGTTTTTACTCGATCAATGTTTAAATGGAAGACCTTGTCGTGTTTCTTGCAATTTACTGTTTAAGCGGATGCTGATTGCCCGTCGGTTAAAATAAAATAACAGAATTTAGTTCTGCGCACGTGATTGACGACTATATTTCGATAACTAAACATTTATTTTCCATAAAACATTTACAGAACCGATAATAAAAAAGGAGTTGACTAATGAATGTAAATATAACCACTTAATGAAAAGAAACCGAGAGAAAATCACAAGTCTATGTTTGAACTTATAACAAACCCACATGAATCAAACATCAGACAGAGGTGAGAGAGAGAGAGAGAGAGAGAAAGAGAGATAAAGAGAGAGAGTCAGGCATTGAAAGAGCTCTACGTTCTAGCCACAATATAAAGGCCATCAACTGCCAGCAACCCACATTCTCTCGCTCTCTCATTCTCTTTTCTTTTTCCTGTCCCTTCACTGCAGCAGCGGATAGCAGTTTATGCTTTTTACAGATGTAAAAAAATCAAATATTTACTAACTCCTAGTCAGATATAGCCTTTTTATCATAAAATTATGGTTGTTTAGGCGGCAAAGAAGGGATTAACCTGACAGCAGTAAAAGCAACAGCTACGGTCACTAATTCTAATGATATTAAGGTACGCACTGTTATTACAGTAATTAAATTTTGTACTTATAAAAATATCTTTATATATATATATATATATATATATATATATATATATATATATATAGATAGATAGATAGATAGATAGATAGATAGATAGATAGATAGATAGATAGAAAATATCGTCTTACTGTCATGCAGGTTAAATAATTAACATTTTAAAGTCTGATACGTCCACTAAGATTTACAGTTGTCCACTGTTTTCTATTCTGTTCAACTTAGCACAACCAGCAGTTGAAATTCGCTACCGCAGGGCGATATTGCTCAAGATTACTAACTCTGATTTAGAATATATATAACCGGTCAAAACTCTTATGTCCTGGAAATTGATTTGATCTATGAAATAGATGTTTAACGTTCAGTTTTTTCGCTAGTGTCCATTTCATGTTTAAATACGCTCTATTTCTGATACTGAACTTTTTGCCCATAGGTACAAGATATGAAAAGGTAACATAATTTTTTAAAGATATTTGAGAGAAAAAAATTAAAAATGTTTTACTAACATTGAAGATACACTCTACAAACAGTTTTGTTTTGAATTTATCATTAAAAACTATACCATTTAAACGCCTTATCCAACGTATAACTTCATTAATCTTCTGCAAAGTGAAATTCAAATATCCACTGTTTCGAACAAAATGTCACTTTTTATTGAATATCGAAATGCGTTACTCAGTTAAAAGTGAAAATATAAGCTATTAATTAGATAGCATTACTTCTATATACATACAAATATCTGTCACCGCTAAAGTGTTCAACAACCCAAAATATTGGACATTACTTGAAAAAATTATCAATCTATGCTGGACATCCCTTTTGTTTTCGACTAATGAGCGCCAAGCTGCTCTTAGAAGATAGCCAACTACCCTCACAGGCTTAAATAGAGTGATGAAGGCTTGTGTAAAACCGTGCATACTTTTTTCGAAGTTCCATATTTAAAGAACTGGTGTATATTACGCCACTTGGTCCCAAAGCGGCTTTCAGCATGTTTTGAAATCATCGCTGTTCTTCGGCTAATCCGTTAAACTCATAAGATTTTAATGCATGCTCTTTCTACTTATTTCCCATAGCTAGAGAAAGCAATGGATATTAGCACGTAAGGAAAATAATATACTCGATTTGATTTCGGAAACGGCTCTCCAAATTCTCAATCTGAGTCGCTATCTATTATCACCATATTTATCTTCAAATCTTAAGTGTAAAAATTGCAGCTTAAAATAAGCGGTGAATGCAAAATAAACTGGAAGCTAAAAGCTGAAATCCACAGATCATAATTATTATCTATTTTAATAAAATTTCTAATTTATTATTATTACAATTATTATACATTTTAATATTTTATATGTGGCTGTTGCGTGCGTATATTATATTATTATATATAATACAATGTGTAATTATGGAATTAATGGTAACTGAAATATTAGCTGTTAACATATGAGGAAATATTCCATTTTTTTGACCGAGCAACCACGCCAACTTTCGATGAAATTCATAAAATATTAAAGCAAATTACAGGAATTTTTCTCCAGACCCGTAGCTGTTATACTCTTCCCATTACAGGTGGTGGGTTCATTTTTATTACTAATTTATTTTCTTGTTAATTTAAATATTTTTGAATATTCGACTTTTTGAATAGTTGTTGCCTGCTGCACTTTTCAGAATCGAAATAATATTATCTTAACGAATCAATTCGAATCATAATAAATACAGTAATAATAAACACAATGATAATTATTATTCGTTAATCCTGAGTACTGAGTTGATTAAATGATCTAACTAAAATAAACAAAATGAGAGATAGCGTAAATGCTATTTATGATAAAATGTTATATAATTTGGATACCAAGAGAATTATATTCTTTTTTGCTAAAATAGTATGTTCCCATCAATCATTCTCATATTGTAGATATCATTCTATATTTATCATTTGACTTTGTTAGTTTTCATATTTAACACAGATTCTTCATTTAAAATACATCTGGTAAGAATGCTGTCAAAATTCTTAAATTGTGTATCGTCAAGTTATTATGTATATAAAGTATTTTTATGACCAAACTTAATTTTGGTACTACCGAACAAAATTACTGTAACACAAAACATGGGAGACTATTACATTGTAATCAAACATGACGGAAGCAAGATACATTTATTACTATTAAATAAGAATATAATTTAATCCGCAGATATAATAAATATGTTTCTCCAATAGTATATTTCCTATCTCTCGCTCTACTCTCTCTTCGTTCGGAAGGAGTTTTTCTCTGTCTAGTTAGACTAGGCGTTAAATACACTGCGTAGGCAAATGCTTGCATTTGGTCTTTTTCTATTTCTTTATATTTGTTTTCTAAGCGTGACATAATTCGAAAATTGTCTGTTGGTTAAATGTCAGAAAACTTCAAATGACTTGATAAAATCCGTTTATGGAGGAAACGCATCAATTATAAGTTTCATTTTTATTATTCATACTTCTTATTTTTTTTATTCATTCTTATTATTATTAAAGTATATATATATATATACATTGCATTTGAATATATAGTTCTGTTGTCATTTTGCGCTATCACGCGGGGTAACGTCATAGAACCGCATTGCAAATTTGCGAACTGCGTTTGTTATTTTTGGTAACAAAATAACATCGTCGTTGATGGTGGATGTTATGGTTTTATCGTCTTTGTGACCTCTCTGAAGATGGCTCATGTGAGCCGAAAGCTTAGAAACAAATTAATAAAAAATTATCCAAATTTTGGAGAATTTTTGTCTTTATTTTCAACTGAAATTAAAGCCAAAATACGACGTTTAGAACGGCTCATGATTAAACATAATAGACATTCTTTGTCTATCATATTTAACAGTATATGTTTAGAAAATTTTATATATATACATATATATTATTTATCTACATGCAAGCTTATTTCGCTGTATTGGAGCTCATCAGTGTGGCTAGATAGATCTACTTGCTTCTGGCTGGGATCGAAACTCGACGGATTTGGTGCCAATAGGAGTCGCTACAGCCTAAGCCATAGGCGCATGACATCAGGGAAAGGAAATTTTAACGTGCTGTATATAAGCAGTGTATACACACGCCTGTTATCGAAAGAACTCAATTCATTTCTTAAGAGTCAAGCTTATATAACAGAAGTGGGAACAGTTTTTAAAATTTTCTTCTCTAGACAGCTCAGTCATAATGAGAGCATATATATATATATATATATATATATATATATATATATATTACTTGATAAATGGTATTCATATATCTGTTATATATATATATATATATATATATATATATATATATATATTACTTGATAAATGGTATTTATATATCTTTTATATATATATATATATATATATATATATATATATATATAGACATATAAGAACTGCTTTTCTCCAATAAGCTATTTTTAATTCTTTATTTTTATTACTTTAAAATATATATTCACGCCTAAATTTCTTCGAATCTTCAGAACGTTCCAGGAATTTGAACATCGACCATGTATTACGGATTATATTGAAAAATACAACTATTCATCTGGAGAAAATTGCTGTTTTTTCTTTAATAAAATGTCTAAAATTAAATGTAAGCATTACTCGTATTCTTGTTTTGTTTTTGTTTTTTGGCTTTTATGAATTTTTGTTTTTTTAGATAAAGTTGAATATCTAAAATCTCTATAAAACAGACAAGATATCATTAAGCAAATATTTCATATCAAATTTGGAAATAATCTGCTTAATTATAATAAAGAGATTAAATTCTAAGAGATTCTGATAAATGCGATGCAGTTTTTCTTCCCGGGATTATATTGTTTTAGAAATATATTCAAGCACTCAGATTTTTGCATAAGCGGTTTGTTTTCTTGCAAAACAACTACAAAAAGGTCTATGGGCACCAAATATTTACACATGCAATTATAAATGCGCATATTATAACGCAGTTCTCATAGCAATCTCCGCATGTATGTAGTAAGTACAAACTGAAAGCAAATGTTTCGAGAATGATGCATATATATGCAAACGCTTCATTCATATTTAGACAAATATTGATGAATGAATGCATCTTATCTGGCGGTTCTGCTCTATATTTAATGATTATTGGTAAAATCTAGAGACAATATTTTTATAACAAGTGTTCTTTTGCACTTTAAGCTATGATACATATTGTAGATATCATTTAGATGATACATATTGTAGATATCATTTAGACTTTAGGAATTTAAGAGATGGTTTGCAAGTTTGGAATTAACCTTTTTCACAATAGTAAACTTCAAGAAATGATCGTTTCCATGAGGGAAAAACAAATTAATAAGGAGCAAACTTCATTTGAACACATAAACTGGCCAGAAGAGTGTTAATATTTGATAGGCTTAACAAAAGAAAATGAAGTCTTTATGGCAAATGAGATGTCGAGATGCTAAAATGGTTGAAGTAATTTAGAAAGACATTTGACCACATTATGTTGTGAAGACTTTACAATAGATAATATGGGTCTTAACGGTACATTTTCTTTATGTATTTTGGGAAGGGTATAAACACTGGGACTGATTGAGATAGAAGATCTAACTTCTTAAGAAATTTCGGGAGATAGAATATCGCTCTTAACACACTTCAATAGATTTTTTAAAAAATTATATCTATTGACGAGGTGGCATCAATTTTTCAGCAGGGCTTAATGATACCTCCACATTTATAAAATTAGCCCTTGCTGAAAAATGAAAGTAAAGTCGTAATTGCAATAGAGTGGGACCACATAAACTTCTAACGCACCGAAAAACATTTATTAAGTAATTTATTATTATATTAATGTAAGTAATTTAATCTAATTTTTTATTATTTATATTTTATTTTAGTATTCATTTTTTAATATAGATATTCTTTCTCTTTTTTTGTATTTTTATTATTTTTCTCTATATAATTTTCTCTATATTTAAATCGGCTGAAATTTGAATTTATTTTTGTAATGTTGAATAATAAGTGTCTAAAATGATTTTTATCACATTGGCTGCCTCGTATAAAATGTTTCTTTTTGCATTGTTAATATCTCGAGAAAGTTTGCTGATGTGAAAAATATCTTTTTTAACGGTGTATTTTAAGAAATGTTTCAGGAAGATTTAAAACTTATTTTGAAGAGATTTTCAAAGAAAGCGAAAGGTTTCAAGAATATCTTTTGAAAGGGACACTGTAAAGAGAGTTTTTATTTGTGAATGTGTTTTTTTGGTAATTTTATTTTTGACAATAGTGTATTTTAATCTCACTTTTTTCTTCTTATTATTTTTTTTCATTTTTCTCTCTCTTCTCTTCATTGTGTTTTGTCTTTTAAGCCATTTAAAAGGTTTTGTCAGTTTTTACGGTGGGAAAATATCCAGATTATATCAGAAGGAACAATTGTCTATTATGTTGTTCCTAGACAAAAAATAAATTACTAAATGAAAGCACAGAAAAAGTGTCCAACTATAAACATACAAATAAATACTTACTAAGATCAAACAGTCATGGATGAAAGTCTTCTAAAACGTTCAAGTAACTTCTCTTAATTTTGAAAATTGGGCGTTCATAAAAAATCCCTGTTACGTATAAAGACGTCTAAAATCTGTCATTTTAAATTGCCTGAAGACACCGAAAGCAAGAAACCTATGTTGTGAAATAAATCGTTTCCAAATGAAATTTATTCAAATGCTCTACAATAGTATTTTTAATACAGCAGTGTACTGATCTAATTTTATTTATATCCCAAAACTAACTATATATATATATATATATATATATATATATATATATATATATATATATAGTCCTCCGCAGGCAGTTCTGTTTCGCTGTATCAGAGCTAATCAGTGAGGTTAGACTCCTATTGCTTCTAACCCAGGATTGAAACCTGAGCGAAGTGGTGTCAGTCAAAGATTCTACCTCTGGGCCATGGGCGCATGGAAGAAGAACGCAGACTTTTTAGCATGTATATTGTCATTATACACGTCCAATAGCCAGAGTGCTCTAATTCATTAGTGAATGAGCGATGCATATATGCCAGCGTAGCTACTGTTTTTCAAAGTCTACGATTCGTCTAGAGTGCTCAATCAGGGTGTGAGAGCGTAAATAGTCATCCGCAGACAAATGTGTTTCGCTGTATCACAGCTCATCAGTACGGTTAGACTCCGATTGCTTCTAACCCAGGATTGAAAACTGACCGAATTGGCGTCAGTCGGCGATTGTACCTCTGGGCCAAGACCGCACGGTAGAAGACGACAGACTTTTAAGTATATATATATATATATATATATATTTTTTTTTTTTTTCTGTTGCTGAGGTGATGTGTCGTCCCCCGTGGGGATCTTCATATCGAAATGGCTATTCAACATCTTTGAATTAATCCTTTTTTAATATATATATTTGCTCTGTAATATTTTATTACATGGAGCTCTCTTCCTGTATCATTTTTTAATATTAAAATAAATTTTTAATATTAATTAGGATCGGGTTTTTTGGAATTTACCTTCCTGCTTTTTTCCCTTGGATTGAAGTATCTGAATTAAAATATATATATATATATATATATATATATATATATATATATATATATATATATATATATATAGTTAGTTAGTTAGTTAGTTAGTTAGTTAGTTAGCCTGCCGTCTTCTACCGAACGCCCATAGCCCAGAGGTAGAATCGCCGACTGACGCCAGTTCGGTCGGCTTTCAATCCTGGGTTAAAACGCAGTCGGAGTCTAACCGTACTGATGAGCTTTGATACAGCGAAGCAGATCTGTCTGCGGAAAACTATATATATATATATATATATATATATATATAGTGGTCCGCATACAGATCTGTATTGCTGTTTCACAGCTCATTAGTATGTTTAGATATACGATTGCGTCGAGACAGGATTAAAACACGACCGAATTGACATCAGTCGGCGATTCCTTCATTGAGTTATATATATATATATATATATATATATATATATATATATATATAGACATTGATATCAACACCGAGAGGTGGCAGTCTTTTTCATGTTTCACGAACATCTCAGTTCATATTTATATTACATTATTTCATTCTGCCATGTGACCTAAGATATTTAAGTACTTACCTATTCTGTGTTGTTAAACCTTACTTTTATTGTCCAGCATTCTTATCAACTCTTTTATACACTCTAACGAGGTAGATTCTTTGTGGATCCTTTGATATGAAATCATCAGTAAAGAGACAGCGTGAATGAAAGTGTGAAAAATATTATTTAATTTTTACATAGCTTACGAAAGGTACAAATTTGATTTGTAGGAGTGGTGTGCTTTCGGATAGTATCTATTCATCCATGGGAGAATAGATACTATGTATAAAAAAGAATAGTGAGACTCTATTTATAATTACGTCTGAGGGTGTTTGTTTTCATTTTAAATAAAAACCCAAGGTGATAGATATTAATTAGTTATGTTAAAACGGTATAATGTCACAGTTGCAACTAGATTGTTTACCGACATTAGGCTGGTTGAGTGCATACTTTATTGTCGAGGCAGTATTTTAAAAATAGGCATGTTTTCAATATTCCCCTATACAATGAAAGCAAACTACGGATAGTGAAAAAATATAGAAATTTGTTAACATATTGACTAAGAAGAAATCAGACATAGGAAGAAGTTGAAGTGCTTTATACACTAATTATTTTATACATGTATCCACTTATATCTAGATTCTTTTTGGATATTTATACCGTTCCAGTTATTGGATATGTTAGCAATGGTCATAGCACGGATAAAACGATGAAAATACTAATTGAATTTGGAAAATACGAAGTCAGTCATGAGAAGAGGGAAGGAACTAAACTTTTCTTTAATGTTTTCCAAGTCCATGTAGTCATAATCTGAGATTATTCTTGTATTCAGATTAATATATCGAGCATTGCTATTTCTGCTGAGTCTCATGAATTTGATTTGCCCAAGTACTAATTAGTCTTCAAAGACGTTCACGATGATGCGTTCCATCCGCAGCAGAGACATCTTCGAGAATGATTTCCTTAATTAGCAATCACATTGAAATAAATTGACCCAACATGCGATAGTAAGAGGATATATTCGAGCAATTTATAGCTTTCATTGCACAGATTGTCTGCGCTCGCCTCCAGGGAAGAAATCTACTGAATTATAAAAGAATGTATTACTTATAAATGGCAAATGAAATTTAATTTTCAGAAGAAATAAAGATATATATATATATATATATATATATATATATATATATAGAGAGAGAGAGAGAGAGAGAGATAGATAGATAGATAGATAGATAGATAGATAGATAGATAGATAGATAGATAGATAAACATATATCGACAAAAATCTGTCTAATATTACCTACATGGCTAGTCAATAATACAGCGTTACTCACACATACACAGAGTAAAAAGAAACTTCAGATATAGGAGGTCATCTACATTAAATATAATCAACACACACTTTATAAAATCACATTTCAATCTTGTCACAAGACATTATATTGCATTTAGATATATGGTTCTCTTAACGTTTATGTCCCTCACATGGTGTGAGGTCATAAACCGCATTACTGATTTACGAACTGCGTCTGCGAATCGGTGACTGTTATTGTCGCATGGCAATTTTTTATGTTAACATAAGATAATATCATCTTTGATGGTTGATATCTTTATGTTAACGTCCTGTAAACTCACTGATGTTGGCTCATGTGACCCGAAATCTTAGAACCAGAATGATAAATATATATTCATATGCTGGCCAATGTTTGTGTATATTTTTACCTGAAATTAAGGCCAAAATACGATATTTCGAACGGCTCATAATGAAACATAATAACCATTCATTGTCTGCTATATATAACAATATATGTTTAGAAAATTATTTGCACCCTCGATACACTATATATATATATATATATATATATATATATATATATATATATATATATATATAAATTATATTTTAGAACATGTACATAATTTCTTCTATATATGTCCTCTTCTCTACAATCATATGGCTGTTTCAGTCTTTAGACTCAAACACTTCATCGGGAGAAATAAAGATTTGGAATCATTCTCTGTTTATATTTGGTTCGTTGTTGTCGTGGGGGTTGGTTGGGGTTATTGGTAATTAAGTGAATGTGTCTCTCGTTTTGGCCGTTAGACTTCTGAAGAATCTGGTGTGTAAGTGTGAAATTGTTGATTAATGGTACTATCTGTTGGAATGTACGTTTTATCTGTCGGGTATATCTTTTTGTTAGAATTTCTAAGAGGGCGGCGTGTTTGGTGGTCATTTTCATGGTTGGCTATCGTTTAATTGATTGATGTCTGCTGTTAGTGGACCTAATTCATGTATTTACTATGATCCTGTGTCTAGGTTTTAACTTTGGGGTTTCTTAGATAGACGTGATAGGGGTGGGGTGTTTTTTCTTTCCATTTATTTCGAAATTGATGTTTTAATTTCTATTTCTCTTAAAAATTGTTTTTAATGTATACGTCTGTTTGGATAGATGCGCTGTTTTATATATATATATATATATATATATATATATATATATATATATATATATATATATATATATAAACTGGCCTGAATAACGGAGAAATCTTTTCGGAAAAAAAGCGTCCTCCATGAGAATGCATGTTTTCAAAACAAGTTTTTCCGTTGTACAGGACACTAGATGTAAATAAACATACAGTTTAATAATAAAAAAAGAGCATCTACCAAAATACGATTATCTTTTAAAATTATTTTTGGAAAGAGTGAAATTTAAAAATACTAATATTAATATTGATACGATTATATATGCGCACACAAAGGAAAGCTGAGAACTTTAATTTTAAAAGTTTTTGTTTGTGTTTATATAAATACACTTGGAAAAGACATGAATCTAACGCTTTTCACACAAATAATAGAGAAATAGCAGGAAATAAGGTGTTCTCTAGCCTCAGATGGCAACCAAAACAACTGTGTCAAAAGTTTATCGCAGAACAAACTGTGTTATATAGATATTTTTGGCAGAAAGCACTGTCATTCTACTGCGGGAACATCTTGATGCGCTTTCTGACAATATGCCTTTAGCCGGCATAGACGTTTAGGCTAAAATATAACGTAATATTATCTCATGCTAATGTGCAATCTACAACAATGCGATACAAGAGACTGATTTCGGGATTTTCTAGCCGATTTAATTTCAATGAATTTTCTTTTTGTTTCCATAACTTTTATTATTAAATATCCCACACTGTGATAATAGACTATATGACAATATTGGTGAAACATGGCAGGACTTTTGCATGAATTGAGAGGGCATGAACTAGCGATGAAAGCAATTCCTGAACATTTCGGTGCTCATAAATTATTTTAAGTTTTAATTATTCCTTCCCTAATACTAACAAAAATAATAACAATATAAGATCCCTTCCCGAATCAGATTTAACAATGAAGTTTATAGACAAAATTTTGATTACCAATGTGATCGCCTCTAAGTGGAGTGAAGACATGCATTTTCTATCTTTTTTCAAAATATTTAGCCGAATCAATCAGCATACGTCCGATATATTAACGACGATCTATTAAATAATGACACTGATGTAACTAAACTTGTAGATAAACTAGACAATACCAAGTAACAAGAATATATATTTCTACTCAACAAAATAATAACTAAGCCAACATAAAATGACTCAAAACTATGTTCAAGACAATAAAAGACTTCATAAATATAAATTAAATAAGGGATTTTAATGAAGGTTTATATGAGCACAAACAAGTTTTTTAGTAAAGCAACACTCTGATTGGTCACCGTCATGAGATTAACCAAAACTTTTGACTGAAATTATGCTACTCTGATCCGAAATTTAAACAATTTATGAAATTAAAAATATTCATAAATCGCTACATTATCCGGAGTATGTCTATATTTCGGTTTATAAATATATGGTACAAGAAAATACTTTATATACTACTACATAAATTCATTTGTGAGTTATAAAGTTGAAATATTTTAGAAAACAATGTTTTCTCGGCATAATGATTATCGAACCAGTTAGCGGAAATACTTCTCATTTCATACTTGTAGGTATAATTTGGTTATAGAAGTTTGTTTAATATATGTGTATATATTAATCATTTGTCTTGATGATAACTGTTATATATATATTAATACATGGTTCATTAAATAATATGAACTAATTTTGTCTGATAAGCTTAATAGCATTATCATTAAATGATGTAAAAAGTCACAATATTGATACATAATTTATTTTATTATCCAATCTAAGTTTTCGGCTTACATATGACATTTTCAGAGATTTAAAATTACATTATAATATAACAACTCATGGAAAATAATGACAATAATGACAGTCTGTTTTTATTGGTATGGAAGATTTCCAAGCAACGAAAAACTCGTTAATTCCTGACGCTGAAATATTAATGATAATTCTATTAAGCTTATCAGACAATATGAAGAAAAATTACGAAAATAATCAGACAAATCTTATATTATTTAATGAAATATGCATCAATAAAAAATGCTGCCTAAGTACACCCCCCCCCCACACACACACACTATATATATATATATATATATATATATATATATATATATATATATATATATGCGTGTGTGTGTGTAATTTTTTCAGAAAGTCGAATGAGCAGGGTAGAGGAGGGTAAATATTATAAAACAGTATACACTTATGGAATTATGCAACATTCTTTGGTTAAGTGGTTTTAGGCAATTCGTATTGGCTACTGAATTGAACGCTTTTGTTCACTGAGAGTTTGTTTAGAATCTGTGAATAACATACTGTGAAACTGCATTTCTCTAACATGCGCCGATAGATTAGGAATATGATTTCTCTCCCGGCTTGCAGAAAATTATTAATCTAGCCTCACTGATGTGCTGTGATAAAGCGAAACAAGGTTGAATGTGGATGATTATATATTAGGTGGTGTTTCAATCCTGGGTTAAAAAGCAATCGGTGTCTAATCGTACTGAGGAGCTGTGATACAGAACAGATCTGTCTGAGGATGACTATACATATATATATATATATATATATATATATATATATATATATGTGTGTGTGTGTGTGTGTGTGTGTGTGTGTGTGTGTGTGTGTGTGTGTGAAATCTCTTAAATCTTTAAAGAGACAATAAATTCTTCAGAATCTATAGATTTTAGCAACAGAATCGCAAAATTAAAAACGGTTTCATTTGTTCAGATTTAACAATAATATCTGAAAGAGAAAATATGATAATTAAAGTGCTATCTTTCCAGATGAATATAAACAAACCTTGAGAATGTTAATCAGGTTAGGGTGTTGATAAACCTCGAGTAGCCTTTGTTACCTGTACTTATCTTAAGGGGTATTTTTGTCTTCATATACGTGGAAATTTTCTCGGTATTTTATATCAGTGTGATTTTTCTAACTCAATAAAAATATTATGTCGTTTTTACTTTCTGAATTGACGTAAAATGTGCATTCAGGGTATAAACAATAACATTTAAAATAGTATCATCGAACAGAACCTGAATACCCATCTATCGCAGTGAAAGGTTGCTCTTATAGATAGGGGCGTATGTTGAGCATTGGTACTTAGTGTTCTATTTAGAATTCATGTGAATCTTGTATATTCCATCCATAGCTAAAGATTCTTTGAAAAATGATAGATTCCATGTACAACCCATTATATTTCTGATACAGTCTTTACGTACAAGAGCCAAATCAGGTCGAATATATATTGTAAATATCACTGCAGCTGTTTGCCTGAGCTGTTTAGTTTTCACTTTCAGTCTCGATAAAGTCCAAAAGTATATTCACGGATTCCCGGGTGATTAATTACTTTTGATCCTAGACTCATGTTGCTTTCGTTTCTCTATCGCTTTCTACATAGTTAGTATTCAGACGAACTGTAGACCTTAGCATTAGCACTTTTAAAATTAGAAGCTCTGATCGGCCATGCCACGTAAATTGTAATGAACCACCCTGGTTCCCTTCGTATTTCATTATTCTTTTCTAATGTGACTTTTTTTTCATGACATAGGCGATCATGACATTCCACTTCACCCAGTCCCTGGTAGCTCTGTATACCTGATGAATTCGTTTCCAGTCCGTATGCAGGCGGGTTGCTACCAGTATATATTCATTATTACTCTTATGTTTTTTCCAAATCATTTATTATTTCTGTAATTTTCTCTCCGCCGAATTCGCCCGCTGCAGTCAGCAATGCTCTTACAATGCGCTATAAATATGTCTTATTTTATAACACACGACCTCGAGTAATTCTTGGACCTTGAGCTGGTTGAAAGTTATTGAAAAATCTACGAAACTGACAATACTATTATAATTAATTTTGATAGTAGTATTTAGAAAAATATTCACCTGGATATATTATTAAATACATTATAAATGTCATTTGACTGTATCATCGAATCCTTCTTGTATGGAAACAGTTAATTTTATAATTTTCATGCATTTCTTTTCTATTCCTTTTTTATTACATTTTTTGGTACAATTAATCAACAATATTTTTATTTTAAGCTGAAAAATAATTTCTGGATCATAATGTAAACCATTTTCTTTCTTTATATTCGCGAGTGAATATTGGATTCCCATGTATATTTACAATTTCTACAATTTGAAGTGATAGTTTCATATGTTTTTTTTGACTATTTGTTCGAAATTGAATATAACAAGAGAAATGTAATTTGAACACGCCTATATCTACAAATATATTTTTGAGTGTTCGTATGTGTGTGTCAGTGTGTGTGTGTGTGAAATATTTAAAATATAATTTCAACGTTTCTTATTTGTAATCATTTCACCCTAAGTAAGAAAGGGCCACCATTTTTAGGCTCCGAGTTACAGTGAGAGAAAAGACTGTATACATGAGCTTTTGAAGAAACGATAAGGATTACCGTGATGTAAGAAAATAGTCAATGACAGTTGACGTTACATTTAAATTTTTTATGATTTTGGCTATTAGGAAAACAAGTAAAGAAGGAATTCCACAGGTTGGATATGCGACAAAAGAGGCTTTGACTAAAAGTAGTGGTTAAATTTAACGATTTCAACAGTAAGTTTCAAACATTATGTTATATCTACAATAATTTACGGGGTTACATTTATATTTTTCTGGAAATCACTGTCTTCTTATATCACTGAAAATGTTCATTAAATGGGCAAATATGAGACAAAATAACAAGCCGTTTTTTTACAGAAATCATGCGCAGTATTTCTTTAAGATATCCTAATTCAATCTTCAGATATTCACATAATTATGCACAGTATTTATTTAGATATCACCGTTATGTACATAGAATTGAAGATTTTCCTTTTGCATTTAACTAACTTGGGAACCCTTCATAGACAACAGCATAAGAAAGCTGCAGAAAAACTTATGTAAATTTATTCCAATATTAATATATATTATTGTTTCCTTTCTTTGTGCATATATATGTAACTATATAAAGGGACCCGTTTGTGCCTGTTACATATACTTGCTTTTGTTAGTGTGTGATCACGCGCAGATGAGTGAATTTGATTATGCTATTTATGTAGAGAGAAGGAAACAGCCAAACACATGAGATTACAAGAAATTGTACGTGCGTGCGTTTACCAGTTGATATAATAGCTTTGTTTGATTCTGAAACCTCCAATGCTTTCACACAAGCAATTTAACTAAGTGGTCGGCATCAAAACCCTAAAATCGCTTGTGATAAAAATGCATGAGAACGTATCCACTGAGATTCAATAAATAGCCGGAAAGACAGCGCATTTGAATGTAAGGGAAGAGCCCCTGGCACGAACTAAGAATTGGAAAGAAAATAGCCCTCAGGTATTAGCGGTTTCCACACGTAGAATTTCGATGAATTAAACGATTTCAACGTGCTTAAGCATCAAACCTTCACGAATACGATTGTTGGAAAAAAGTTATAGTTAAAAAAAAACGCACTGATATAGTGATATAGATGGTGTATATGAAATATATTTTTTGCATAAACATCACTATATATATATATATATATATATATATATATATATATATATATATACACGTGGTTCTTTTAAAATATAGCGTACCGCATAGTTTTAAAGGAAACACTCTTTCCTACTGCAATAAATCATGTAAATTTTTGGGGAAAGGTGTTAAAAGGAATGTCATGACTTACCAAGTTATACAAATTCTACCAGGCTCGATATAAATATTTACCGATTATTTAAATATAAATACTGCCATTAGTTAAATTAAATTGAAATATATATTCGTTATTTTTTCAGATTATTCATCAGGCTTTCTAACAAACTTGTAATTCAATCTTACACAAATATTTATACATGCCAGTTCAAACAAAGTCTGTTGCATTTAATTTTTTAATGTTTTTACAAAAATGAAAAGCGTCTTACAGTGTGAATAAATATTCGAAAGGCGGCAACAACACCAACAATTCGTAGACAATAGTTTTTCATTTATACCAAATTTGTTAGAACTGTCAAGGAGTTGAAAAGAAATCCACAAATAACC
The DNA here is from genome assembly GCA_037127315.1 of Ascarosepion bandense. Classification (NCBI taxonomy): domain Eukaryota; kingdom Metazoa; phylum Mollusca; class Cephalopoda; order Sepiida; family Sepiidae; genus Ascarosepion; species Ascarosepion bandense. Next base: position 637,259 of record JBBBDQ010001673.1, read on the forward strand.
ATAAAGAATACGGCAAATGTGTTAGATATTTTGGATGAGTAGCTAAGTAGTAAAGTACATGTGGAATTAGGGTATAAACGGATAACACTCAATAAAGAAATTCGCTCTTGATTGCCTCCAAACCGAAATGGATAAGTAGGAGAGAGAAACCGCCAAACCAGCATGCCTGAAACGGTCTTCGTTAGGTCGGACGAGAAATTACACACTGCGGTTGCTTTAGCCAAATTCAAGAACGAAATAGT
>JBBBDQ010001673.1:642500-722500 GCA_037127315.1 Ascarosepion bandense
TATTTCTCTTGACAAATTTTATATAAGTCAATGGAGTAGTTTTAAAAACAAATGAAAATTAAGCACATGACAGAATCAGTTCTTGCAATTCTATGCCTGATTTACTTAAAGAAAAACAACATGTTAGCAGAGACCTGAATTCAACAGTTTTTATAACAAAAGAGAAAACATTATTCAGCCTTGCGTATTTAAATAGTGCAAGAATATCCTATTGGTATCACGTGCATTTTATATTAATGTTTATCTGCTGTTGTTTTTATAAGATTCAGATTTGTATTGTTTTTGTTTTAAATAAAGTCGTTTCAGAAAAACAATGTACATATATATAATGTTTGAAAATGAGTATAGCACTATTATCATCATTAACTCAATTAATATATATATATATATATATATGTGTGTGTGTGTGTGTGTGTGTTTGTTTATGTGCGTCTCTGTGTTCATGTGTTAATCCGTACGTGTGTGTAAATTATTTTCAGATATAGCATAAACGAACAAAGAGAATAAACATAGATATAAAAAGTATACGATGAAAAACTAATTCTATACGACGAGTTTTGTCTTCTGAGAGACACTATCAAGAAATATGTAAGGATATATTTTACTGCACGTGTATATATAGAAAAGCAAGGACAGTGTATCAACACATATAAAGTAGGGAGCCTTCAGTAATATTCATCAGATGGTTGAAAGATATATATACAAATATGTAGTATGTGATTTATATATGTTTAATCTTAATTACGCAAACATGGAGATAAAACTGGCATATCATTTTAACAAGTAAATTTACCCAAATTAAACCCAAATATCTTGAGATAGAAAAAATTAAATTTTTCCATGAAATTTCCATTGGTTTCAACTTGAAAGACTTCTGTTATACTTGTGAAATTGATCTTGTGCCCAATACGACCGAAGTTCACATAATTTAAGTTATTAGAAGTTTGAAGGCTGGATGTTGAAATGTGGCAGGACAGATTATTTAGTTTGTACATTAAAGTAAATCTTTTATTAATAGAATAACAAAATTATAAGAAGAAAAATAAAATGTTCATCGAGAAAATACATGTAGTTAGTTGTTCAAAGAGAAATGGAAGTATTTAAATGTCCCAGAGTATTTCAGAGTTCATAGCTGATAGTAGCAGAATGCGGGCAGGTAAAAAGTTTAGAAAAGTTGCTAATAAAAGTCTATGTTCTTTTCCCCTTTATGGCCTGATTAAAAAAAAAACAGGAAAGTCAGTCAATAAAGTAAGCTTGTACGTATAGAAGTAAGTTGAAATATCTTGTTGCTGTTGTTTTCTGTGAAGGTGTGTGGCTGGGAACGATGAATGAAAAATTGAAAAGAGAATTAGAACGAATATGTGACGCACTCCTACGTCCGGTTCGGCAAATTAAATTTTTTTAGTCACATTGCGACGAGACCCTTCACATTCTCTCCCATGTCAGAGTGATTTTACAGGTCAAGTATTTGGTTAAGTAGTGGATTTTAGTCACATGACCGGCTCCAACATCATACTCATATTTTAGGTGTTGTAAAATTGACTGGGCTCATAGATCAGTTTCAATTTCCTATCTAATCAGAATCTTTAATCTTAAATTTCACACTAACTTGTGAAATTTGCCGTGGTCTGGTTTTTTCAAAAATGTTTTTAGTCCTTCTGATCCATTTTTGCTGGTGGGTGATTAAGGTTTGGGAGTTTCGTTAACTGTTGGATGATATAGGATTTGTATTCTATGTACCATAGTTTTAGATGACTTCAAAATTTCCTGAGACTCTTTTGAACGGTCTCTCTGTTCATCGTATGGGATGCTGCTATAATCCATGCCTTCACTTTGTTTTGTTGGTCTACCGCTCAAATGGTCAAGTTGAGAGTTCAGATGTTAGAGGTGACATAGTTGCAATTATTGTCTGACTATTTAAGACTGTATTTTCCTGCCTGAGTGGCACGATAAAGAAACATAGGGCCTTCCAACTGTCACTCTCTCTATTCAGATTTGTATTTCTTCTTTATGGCACTTGATCTAGATCTGCGTATTGAATCTGAGGACCTGTAGGACGTTGAAGCATAACTTCTCCATCACTAGTAATTACTCAAAATATCTTTGTAATCACAATTAAACTTATCCCACAATTGCAAAAACTTCTGCACTGTTTACAGACTGACATCCTAATGCTCTGAAAAATTTGTATTTCAATTTCCGTCGCGAATGCCAAGTAGTACAGTTACAGCATATCATTTCTAAATTTGTGAAGGAAAGAACTTACTCATTCTCTCACAACGGCCCGTAATTAAATCTACTAGAGTGTTCAGTGGACAAAATTAAATAAAGCAAATGAGTGAAATTAAAAATATAACATGTCGAAAATTTACGATCACACCAGTTATATTTTAATTTCATTAATGTTAAAAGTAATGTTTTTCAATTTCGATTTCATAATGTATGTGTTTGGATTCAAAATATATATAACACTGCAGGATTCATCTTATGAGTAACAGTGAAGTAGTTACAAAATGCTTATTCTGCAATGTTTTATTCTTAAATGTTTTACTCCTAGATTGGCTTTCATACAAAACTACTGGGTTCATTGTATCGGGGAAATAATATACTACTTGCAGGAATAACATACAAATTATTTTCTCTTCGTAAATTATAACTACGAAAGCAAACATGCAGGGAGTACACTCAAATCTGATCTCTTCTCGGTGTTAAGCTTTACACTAGCCGCATACTAGCCATGATAATAGAAACGCCGAGGCCTGCGAATATTAGTTTTAATTCCCTATTTATGTAAGAATCCAAAAATGAACATAAGAAAAAATTGATAGGTATTTATTTGGTAATATCTCCCAAATATCTTAATTTATAAACACGTGGTTTTTCTTTTTTTCGAACAATATTGTTTATAGTTCAAAATAAAATGACATCGAATGAGTCCCAGCCTTCATTTAAGCCTTGTCTCTCTTCATAGAACACTAGCAGTATAGCCAGGCGTTGCTCGGGTGTAATGAAAGCTTTAAAGCTAATCCATGGTTCTTGAGCTCAGACTCTTAGACGTTGGCAAGAAAGACAAAAAAAAGCAATAGTTGTTTCCGCTTAAGGCGAAACTGTAGACTGAGAAAAATATGAATGGATGTAAGTCAAATTTTGATTTCCTGGTATATATATCAAATAAGTTTTTTTCGTTGTAAACTGAATTTTGAAGGCTAAATAAGTCCTCTAAGTAAATGGTATCATGGCTGAGACTAAGAACTACAATTATACCTAGTTATAAAAGGGCTGAAAAAATACAGACATACAGGCAGATAAACAGACACGCACACAAACATCTTGCCTTTTATATATATATATATATATATATATATATATATATATATATATATATTATCGAGCTTCTGCACTATTTTAAGAACTGCAACCTTGAAACTTCTGAATAATTTTTTTTATGTCTTTGTCTATGATTGTATCAAATGTAATTAAAATCGGACCACTCCTTCTATACGTTGATATTTTCGATTATCGATTTTCGATATTTATTGGGGGTACCTCGACACAAAACCTAGTTAAGTACACTGGCAGACACTTATAATACAACTGTGTAAATTTTCAAGAAAATCGGTTCAGCCGTTTCAGAATCTATAGGTAATGGACACACACACACAGATACACACAGAGACACAAACAAAGTTCCATTTATAAATAAGTTTAGATTAGATAACATTCCACAGCACACCACACTTTGTAGCTTCAAACAATATATGACTTTTGTAATTCAAACCAGTCCCTGTTCAAATATTCACTTTCGTGTGTTGGTAGAGTACGCACATTTTCTATATGACACTCTTCTCTTTGAAAGAGCTGTGTGTTAATTTCTCCAAGCCCTCTCTTCTCATTATATGTGCAGATATTTCAGCATTCGCTTTCCACTTCTTATATTATAGCTATTTCTCCAAATTTATAGCACGACCTCATTGCTCTCATATTCCGACCATATTAACTCTCAGCATTCTTTTGTAAAACCCCATATCTATTGCCTAAAATCTCGACATCGGTGGAGAAATGGTTCAGCATTCAGTGTCATATAGTACAATTTATAATTCATAGCAAGTCATATTTGCTTCTACAGAATATTCATATTTTTAAATAATTTAATGAAGTTTTGAGGTCATCATTACTCTCCTGATCTGCATAAAACACGTGTTATTTTTCCCTCAATATTTTTTTACTTTTTGTGTGCTTTTTTATAATTCCTTGTTTTAAACTATCTTTAAGTTGGCTGTGCAAATTACAGTTATAATAATTTGAAGCCGACTTACTACTTAATAAATAACATACAATTATTTTGCAAATCACTAATGGAAATCTTTGAGCGCGGAAAAATAATTAACGAATAATAAAAATATATTTCATTTCTTTAAGCAATTATGTACAAACAAATATTATAATAGATTTAATGTTATATTATCAATTTTTAGTTGAATAAAGATTATTCCTCACTTGGAATAACACTTGAATACACCACATTTGTTAGAATCATATTAAATTATATTTTTATATTGAAGGAGTGGGAAAAAGAAATTTAAAAAGATTATTAAATAAGTGTTTGTGTTTTAACTAAGTATTTAAGTCTGCGTGAAAAATCATATTGAATGACATTTTTGAACACCACAATGTCTCAGCCATAAAACTTTCATGCTGTATACTTGTAGAATCTTCTAATCAGAAAGAAATTATAAACGTTGTTACTTAGTGATTAATAAATATATGTCCCGAAAATATACTGGGGTAAGGATATAAAACTGTATCTGCCATAGATGATCATTCAATAAATCAAAACGCAATAACATGAAATATTTACTTTACATTTTAATTAAAAATCAAGTGAAATCAACTTTGAACGAATTACAAGCATCTACTACTACTGGATACGGGAAACATGAAACTACACAAATAAATAAGAAAAAAATGTAGACAGACTGAAAAATTTAGCTCAATGACAAATGTGCAGAAATAGAGAGAATGAGTACAACAAATAAAGTAGATATATTAAAAAATAAGAGACAAGAAAATTTCGTTAGAAACAAAGAAGTGAGTACTGGATTGCTATATGATATCATTCTTCAATTTGGCAGTGAAATCTAGACAATATCATACATGATAAAAGAAAAACCTGTAGCAAATGAAATGTGCTTTTACTGATATCATGGATTGAGCATGTGAGCAATGATGAGGTTTTGGAGAAGATGGAAACGAAAAAAAAAATAATACTCAGCATCATGAAGAGACACCAAAATTCCTGGGCCATGCAATGCAGAAGGTGTGCTTGGAGAACCCGATATTAACAGGCCCGATGGAGGCAAAAACGAGACAGGAGAAAGCAGCAGATAGCATATTTGAAGGGCCTGAGCTGGTGAATGACAGAACAGGGGTTTCGTGGTATAACCGGGAAGAGTGGTAAGAGCCACCAGGTATAGTGATACGTAGAAAGCCATAATCTCCTAAGTCCTGAAAAGACAAGGCACATAGAAAAAGAAAGAGAGGAGAAAATACATGCTCGGCATCGCAATGTATAAAAACCAAGTACAGAACGCTCATAGTAGAGTGAATGACACTTCAGCGATGGAATGATTATATTAGAAATCTCTTCCACGACAAGAGAGAGAGACAGAGCAGTCGGCAATGCATAGAATTTTGACTAACCATAAATATTAAAATCCAAACTGGAAACCGCACTGACCAAATTCAGCAGAAGCAAAGCAGCAGGATTAGAGGGCAATTTAATAGGGGTGTTTAATGAATTTACCGTAGACAGGATTACAGAAATAATAAATATACAACAGTGTATATATATGAACGACCAAAGCAAAAACAATTCTATGGCACTAACTAAAAGACCAGGCGTAAAGAAATGTGAACTTCAACGAACAATCAGCTTGATGAGCCACATCGCAAAACTTATATTCCGGACTCTGATGAACAGATCACGCAGCAGAATTGGCACTGAGAAAAGACAAGAAAAGAGCGAAATTGTCAGAGACACCAGAACAAAGAACGCATATTTTATTCTAGCGAAGAATTTATTTTAAAAAGTGCAGTACAAATGCAGATTGAACGAAATTGTGAGCAACGATTAGGCTTTGGAGCGAATACAAAAAGAAAACGTAATTTAGCATGAAGATAAGAGAGCTAAGTATTATGGCAGAGTCAATGAGGAAGGCGGGAATGAAGAACCTAATACCCACAGGATGGATAGAGGGAAATAGGGACACAGCAAAGCAGCGCGAGACCTACTTGATGGTGTTGAGCAGGTGGATCGAGGAAAGTAGTTCGAGAGAATTCTTTCTTCTTTCATGTGCGCTGTCCTTTCAAGACGTACGCGATCATGGCTTTCCACATCTCCCTATTCCAGGTGGCTCTTACCACGCTTTCTACTGTTGCATGGTGTAACCCTCGTTCCGTCATTCACACTATCAGGTTCTTCAAATATGTTATCCGTTGCTTTCTCCTGTCTTTTTCCCTCTATCTGGCCTGTTAATATCAGGTTTTTCAAGCCCTCAATCCCCATTGCACGTCTCAGGAAATTTAGCTGTCTCTTCCTGATGCTCAGTATTATTTTCCTTTTCGTTTCCATCCTTTCCAAACCTCATCATTGCTCACATGCTCGGTCCATGATATCGTTCTGTAGAATCACATTTCAGCTGCTTTGATGATATTAACCAGCATTCACTGCCATATGGAAAAACTGACATCACATAGCAATCCACTACTCTATTCTTTGTTTCTAGCAAAATTGTCCTGTTTTTTAATACTTTACTCAACTTCTGGAATGCTTAATTCGCCATGCCAATTCACCTTCGGATCTCTGTGTCGCATTTTTGATCTTCTGTTGGAACACTTTGAATTTTGTACCTGTTGGATTTTAGTGTCCTTTACCTGTATTTGGCATTTTGGGCTGCCTTTTTTCTGATGACTATGCATTCGGTTTTCTTGCAGTTAATTTGTAGTCCATTTTTGTCAGTCTTTTCAGCAGCCTTCTGTAACATCTGCGTACCATATATTGTTTAAAATGTGACATCCGATGACGAATCCTGGTATAACCTCTAGGGTTCGCAGAATAGTGTCGCTGTACAAGTTGAATAGCTTCGGTGAAAAGACACGTACTTGTCTTACGCCCCTTTCTATCTTTTTGTAACTGCTTAATTCTTTACCTGTCCGTATGCAGACAGTTTTCTGCCAGCAGAGATTCTTGATTACTCTTAGTTCTTTACCAAATATGTCATGCCTGCCAAGGATGTACACCAATTCTTTGTGGCGTATTCTGTCAAACGCCTTTGCATAATAAAAAAACACAGGTACAAGTCCTTCTTCATTGTTATTGATCTTTCAGAGAACATTATAATCATAAATATGGCGTTCCTTGTTACAGTGTCTTTGACTAAACCACACTGTTCTTGATCTATCTCTGTCCTGATTCTGCTTCTTGCTTTATTTATCAGGATTTGGACGATCGGTTTTGTTATATGGCTTATTAAACTGATGGTTCTGTGGAGTTCGCACTCGTTTCCTCCTGGTTTCTTAAGCAGTGCTATGAAAATTGACTTGATGAGGTCATCTGGTATTACACCACTATTATGATTTTTATTTCTTATTTCTCTAATTTTCTCTATGCCAAATTCTTTGAGAATTACTAAGTGGAAAAATATTAAGAACGACATGTGATCGAGGAATCTATGGTTGCCTACGTCCTGAAAGGGGACCGCAAACAACTAAGAAGATTAATAACTAGTGGACGTTATGAGTACTGGATATTTCACATGCAGTGTTATACTTCCTTTTGAAAACAGATTACTGCAATTTAAATTTGCATATCAGAACTACAGGTTTTCAAATGAGCTATTCTGCTCACATGTCATGATTTTCAATAAAATAATTTCGCTGAGTTTTGTAGTAACACTGTATCAGTAATGGCTTTCTTTGTGAGGCATACATTGATATAAATGCTTTATAGAGGAACCATTAATTACGAAAAAAGAATAATTGTCAATAAGCAAGAGTCAAATTGAATAGAATGACTTCAGCACAAGCAAAGAGAGAGGGGGGCAGAGAGAGAAAGAGACGAAAACATCAAGCGTTAGAGCAATACTGCAGTAGAATCGACAAAAATAATTTGTTTTGAGTATTTAAGGATTATTATATGGTGCGACAGATTAGGGACTGAATGCATTCTACATAAATTTTATAATTAAAATATTCGGATTCCACACAAAGGCCTACGTTTTGCAGAAACAGAAGGTAATGAATCAGGGTTACAAATAAGTGAACAGTACTTGAAAAGAACAAGATATGATACGCCAAGTTATGGTCATCGGAAAAAAAAAAGAAAATCATCAATTGAAAAATAAAGAGTTCAATTTGAAATTCCATGAATATAACCCTGATTAACAGATACGTCAATAAGATCGTTTCGCACAACAGAAGAAAATCTATTATCATAGCAAAAAAAACAAGGACGCGCATGGACGGGCGTCCCTGCATGAACGTTCGGTGGGCAACCCCGAGGCCACATTATGTTGTAGGCCGCGCCAGTTTCCATCCTTCACAAGTTGCAAATGATTGACCGACTGATTCTATTCTAAGACCACTCCTTAACTGAATTACTATGGAAAAAAGCAAACATAATAACAAAACTAAACCAGCTCATTTGAAAACGCCCAAACCTGTCTGCATCTCTTTCACTAACATACGCGGCATCCGCACCAACTTCCCCAGCGTAGATTCATTCCTCCATAATAACTCACCTGATATATTAGCCCTATGTGAAACTAATCTTAACCCTTTTATCCCCTCATCTGAGTTCTGCGTTCCTGGCTACCTTCCCCTCTTCAGGAAGGACTCCAATGTTCATATGCATGGGCTTGGTGTCTATGTCAGCGAACACCTTCCTTTAGCTAGGGTGTCATCTTTTGAATCCCCAGATCATTCTTTCATGTGCTTCCGCCTCTCACTTCTCAGCTCGATTAGCTATCTCTTCTTTCTCTACCGCTCTCCTTTCTCCCCTGACTGTTCGTTAATTGACATCATTTCTGACAATATTGACAAAGCCATTTCTACCCATCCCTCTGCCCATGTATTCGTGTTTGGTGACTTTAACGCCCACCACACCAAGTGGCTGAAGAACGCTGTCACTGACGCTGCTGGTGTCCACACCATGAACTTTTCAATCACCCAATCCCTTACGCAAGTAGTGGACTTCCCCACGCGTTTCTCCGACAACCCTAACGGAAGGGACTCACTTCTAGACCTCTGCTTCACTTCCATCCCAGACTCTTGCACTACCAGACAACTCTGCCCACTTGGAAAATCTGACCACACTGTAGTGTCCGTCAATATTTCACTCCACTCCCGCCCGACCCATGAAACCCAGACAAGTAGAATATCCTACTGCTATCAAAGAGCAGACTGGGATTCGTTCCGAGACTTCCTCTGTGACATCCCTTGGAACAACGTCTTTAGTCTTCCCATCGAAGAATGTGCATCCGAGGTCTCCTCCTGGGTTAAGGCTGGCATCAATGCCTTCATCCCTGCTAGGAAATTCCAGCTTAAATATCATTCGTCTCCATGGTTCTCACCCGCTTGCTCGGCTGCCATTGCCCGCCGGAATCATTTCTTCCGACTCTATCGTAACTATGCGTCGGATCTTCCTCTATAGTTCCTATATTTAAAAACACTGGAGAACCCTCTGACCCTGCAAATTACCGCCCTATCAGCCTTCTTCCGATCTTTGGCAAAGTGTTCGAAGCCATTATCAACGCCGAGGTGGTTCAGCATCTCGCAGCACACAGGCTACTCTCGGACAAGCAATATGGTTTCCGCTTCACCAGGTCTACTGCTGATATGCTAACGACCATCACCGAGTACATATACCAGGCACTCGACAGGAATGGCGAATCTCGAACCGTTGCATTGGATATATCTAAGGCGTTCGACAGAGTTTGGCATGCTGGCTTCTATGTAAACTGCGGAGCTATGGTATAACTGGACATTTGTTTGAACTAATCCAGTCATTCCTCTCTAACCGCACAATGAAAGTGGTATTAAACGGACATGCCTCTCAGAACTACTATACAAACGCAGGTGTCCCCCAAGGATCCATCTTAGGTCCTACACTCTTCCTGATATATATTAATGATCTCCCTGATTCCATAAGAACCCAAATAGGTTTGTACGCCGATGACACCACAGTTTACTCTCGCCTCCAACTAAAATCTGGTGTAGGCGTCAAAGCTAAACTCGCAGCCGAGATTGAAAAAGACCTCCAATCCATATTGGACTGGGGTAAGAAATGGCTAGTAAATTTTAATGCTTCTAAAACGAAGCTACTGTCAATTAACCATCATCGACAATCTCATCTACCTCCCATTAGCATGGACCAGGCTTGCCTCCCAGAAAGTAAAACACTACGCCTCCTTGGTCTCACACTTTCAGCGGAGCTCAAATGGAATGACTATATCGAATCCATTGCTAAATCCGCTGCTATGAAAGTCGGTTCTCTGTGTAGGGCCCGGAAGTTTTTCCGTCTAAATCTATCCTGCACATTTACAAATCTACCATCCGCCCGTGCATTGAATACTGCTGCCATATCTGGTCGAGTGCCCCTGCTGTTCTCCTCGGGCTTCTCGATAAGGTTCAGAGGAGGGTCTGTAATGTGTTAGATACCGACTTGGCAGACCGCCTGCAGTCTCTCTCCCACCGGCGAGACGTGGCTTCCCTGTGTCTCTTCTATAAATACTTTCACGGCTTCTGCTCCGATGAACCTAGATCACTGGTGCCCCCTGAATACGAATTTGCACGAGATACTAGATTAGCAACTAGATCCCACCTTTTTACAGTGAAACCGATAAAATGCAGCCGTAACTTCCACTCCAACAGTTTCTTTCCTCGCACTTCCCGACTGTGGAATTCTCTTCCAAACGATTGCTTCCCCGGCGGCTACAATCTCCAGGAGTTTAAATGTAAGGTCAATACACACCTCCTAACACACTAACCTGCTCCCATTCTATCAAGCACTCTTCCCATCTGCCCGACCCTCATCCTCGCTATCCTTACTCATCTGTCACCTTTCTCCTGACATTCCCTATGTCTATCCACTCCTTCTCTTTACCTTACCCTATGTAGCCCCATGCGCAATAGTGGCAGTGGAATGCCTTGCTTGGGGTGAGATGATTAAAAAAAAAAAAAAAAGGACAATATTCGGAAAAAATAATAAAGACAAGATTTAACCAAAATGACTATACGCTGCAAAAAATATAAAAGTAGACAATAGTTTTCCTTTTATAACTGACAGTCATGCATGTGTACTACAATACAACACTATGTTACACTTGCATAACTTTTAGTCTACCAAGTAGTATGTCTGCGTAACTTTATATCCTGTTCAGACTATGAACATTTCAGCCAACCATCGTATGTAATATATTGAACTCGATAATCATATTTTTCAGCTTGTACGGATTAATTTTTATTAGGCACTCAGTGTCAAATTTGGTTTTTCGATACACATTCTATTCATAGCAATAATTATTTTAAAAAAAGTAACTGTTAAATATTTTGCACCTGATTATTGTTCTAGTAAAATTCATATTCAATTAAACAACTAAAATATTATCTTATTTCTCTGAAGTAAAAAAAATATTTGGGGAACCCACTCGTTATATAAATTTTTAATAACTTTATACTATGTCATTTTCATTTAGATTACATTTCTGTTCATAAGTACTTGTAAAGTAGTAACGTAAAACCACGTGTTTAAAATAAGTCGACATAAAGAAACACCTCACCAGATAATTTTTAGCATTCACGAGGGATATTTCCGAACCGATACAAAATCAGTGAAATGATTCCCCGGATGGACTCTCGAATGTTCTAACAATTGTTTAAATTTTCTTTCTTTTATGTTACTTTTGCGGCAATTTTAATTATCTTTGAAGTGGATGTAAAAATATTTTTCTAGAGTACATGAGTGTCCTTTTTCTAGGATTATTTTGCGAGGGAAAATTCAACTTTTAATTTTTTTTTCTGAAGTAATAACTATTTAAAGACCAACTATGGATTTATGCTTTGAAAATATAATATTATAATCATGATTTTATGAAATGAATAACATTTTGTAGAAAACAATTTGTGGATATGAAAATCTTTCGATCACGATGATGATGATCATGATGATCATGATGATGATGATTATCCCTTAAGGAAAACACTAATTTTATCTCGACGAGGGAAATAATACTGGGACAGACAGTGTTATATAATAAAAAAATGGCGATCTATCAAAGAAGAAAAATGAAAACAAATGTAAATAATCGAATAAATGTTCAGAAAAAAGCGGAACATAATATCAAATATAATCCAAAGAAAAAATTCATTTTGTAGACGAAGTAATCTGGATATATTTGCACAGATGCCGCCTGAACAGAGTAAGTGAATCACTGGTAATAGCAACAAAAATTAAAGCATCTTAAAGAAAGCATCAATTCTATGTTTTATAAAAGTGCCTTTGCGATGAGACAGAATGGAGACAGTAAATAATCCCAAGTCTGCGGCAAACGCACACAAAAAGTCACAACTAGAGGATGGCATCCAATGGAAACTTTGTGAAAAGATGAGGTATCTCTATGTAAACAAATGTTTTGAGTATAAAGGAGAATATTTCTTAGGACGTTTCGTGAATGTTAAATAGACAAAAAAGCTAAAATTCTACTTTATTCATCGAGTGTACAAGATAAAATATTAGCGACTCTCTAGTTTAACTAACCTATATCTTCCCAAGCTGCAAGTAGAAGCAAAGTTATTTGCCAGCATAGGACGAAGTCTCTTAAACATGTGTTCTCTGTTGTTTTACCGACAAATTTTGCCTTATACACAATACATATAATTTTAACGGAGAAAACACAAATAGAAAGCTCCCCATTTTAGAAAATGTCAGAATGTACTGCATCCAATGAAGAATAAAGTCTACCAAACTGATAATCATCTTATAAGAATGTCGAAATACTGTGATCATGAGAGCAAAATTTTGTGAGTTCTTCCAAAATTTAATCAACACCGTTTAACACAAATACTATGCGACTTCAGCTCCAGGGATTTATCTTTATAATAGATATTAAACTAATACTGAATGATTACTCTCTGCGGCTGGATCTTCTCAATCCTTACATTCCTTTTTTGACAGAGATAACGAAGAAGAAGAAAAAGAAGAAAAAGAAGAAGAAGAAGAATATTAAAAGGAAGACAAAAAAGAAGAAAAGAAAAAGAAGCATTAGAGGAAGAGATAGAAGGAGCAGAAATAACAATATAAAAATATGTAATCTTATTGTTGTTTTATATCTTTAATGTGATGACTACAAATTTAAAAATCAATATTTCAATAAAATATATTTTACATAATATAGGCTAGAATATGATGGAACACATTTTATTTAATGACATAATACACCTGTGGAATTAGATCTATGTCAAACAATAGACGCAAGGACAAATATTTTATGAATGCCGAAACACAATCATTATAGCAGGTATAATAAGTCCACCAATTTGAGAATTTTGGACACTAAAATATTTATCTATCTTCAAAGTTTAGGCCCAATTTTTTACTCATAAATATGGCATAATTCATCATTTATTAATTTATTTACTTATTTCAGTGCTTAACTGTTTTGATACTTTTAATGAAATACTCACAAAAATATCAGCTATAATATTAATGATGAGGATTATGACGATATGAACGACAAGTAATAACAGTATTGCATCTAACAAATAGTAAATCACTTTGTATAATGTAACATACGTGGGACTATGCATATTTATCTGCATATATGCAATTATTATAGCAATTCTTTTCACTGGGAAACTACTTTCATCTTTCATTTCTGCAATAAATAAAATTCCTAACAATCTATCTCTGCGCCTTCCTTTTCTAGTCCAGACAATAAAGAATATAACGCATTCTCTGCATTCTCAATATAAAATTGTCTTGCACTGAGAAATGTCGTATTAACTTATATTAACTACTTTCCTTTTCTGAATGACAAAAGCAAAAGAGGCTTTTGTATGTTTTCAAATCAGTTCTGCTACACAAATTCAAGAAAAGCATATCTCGTCTGGATATTATATTTTGAATGAAGACGTTGTGCAGCCGAGCATGTGAAGGCGCATTCCATATTCTGGTTCGTCTTACATTAAACATTAAAACGTAATTTATCTTCAATGTATCACTTCAGACAGTATCTCATATGCAGAACTAACTGCAACTTCTCGATTTTTCTACATTAAGATTCAACGGATTTGTATATCGTCCAAAATAAAAATGTATAATAATATGTCTCCTTTTTGTAACTTCATATACTGATAAGAGCTATAAATTTACTTCGAACATAGAAAAGTTATAACACCAACGGCAACAAGCACATTAATAATAATAATAATAATAATAATAATAATAATAATTATAATAATAATCAATACTTTGTATATATTTCGTAGAAATTTCTCTATGCAGTTAATAAAGTTTTCTTTCTCTCCGACTGCATGGCTCATGTCTGTCTACATAATTTGATATAAAAATAATTGATTGCAACTTGAAATCTCACATACGTCAGGCAAAGGCGAAACAAACAGTAATAATACTAATCATCAGGATTATCTTTTATTTTAGAAGCTATGTGAATATTTTTGCATTTTATTTGTAGTTTCATTATTTTTTCATTTAATCTTTGATTTTACTTTAAATAATAATTTTTTTAACCTCCCTTTTCTTCTGTTTAGAGATGGCGGTGTGAAAGTGTGCAAAATAGACCATACATCTATTGACAAAGGTTTTAGCAAGAATTTTATATTTTAGAACAACATATAAGTGAAAAAAATGAAAGAAAATGCAAAATGTACTTCTGTTTTTGTAATTGTTTTATTTGATTTATATTTGTTTTTCTTTGTTTAATGATTACCTAAGTTTCTTTGCCACTAACCTGGAGTAAAGGGGGAGACGAACCTCTAAGGTTTGAGTATTGTGACTTTTATTGGTGTCAGCAAGTGGAACATTTTAATCTTGAGCCGATGGCCCTTTGAATTCGTTTGTCTTTTAATATATACGCAATATGAACATTTGTACATTTAATTTGAAATTGCATTATTTCCTGTTTAATTTTATTACATTGAAGTATCTTTAATTTTATTTCTCTTATTCTTTTTTCCTTTATGATAACGTACAATATAGGTCCATATCTGGCCTTGCATCTTATAATGGACATCGCAAGTGAGATAAAAGTTATTCTATTTCCATATCCTAATGTTACTTCGCTGAATACAGGTACAAGATAAAACCTCGAACCCTACACAACTGTATGTAAATTCCTTATTTGATGTGTATATCGAGGTCTTTATTCTTGGTCGACAATTTTCCTAGGGTTGGTAAATTTCACCAAATTAGCATTTGTGGTTCAAGGATTAAAGTAACAGAAAATATTCTACAATCTCAATATTTATAAACAAATACTCATACCGAATCGGTATGAAAAATGTCAGTCAAAAATGGATGATATCATTTTTATATTAGCTCTCTAGAAAGAAATGAGTAACCATCAGAAATCAAAGATAATAATAATAATAATGATAATAATAATAATAATAATAATAATAATAATAATAAGAAGAAGAAGAAGAAGAAGAAGAAGAAGAAGAAGAAGGAATAGATAAAATTCCTAACTAAAAAATAATAAGGAATAGATAAAATTCCTAACTTTTGGCTATATTATTTAAATGCAGCACATAAAAAACTAGCCAAAGAACTTCAAGAAATGGTTGACGATCCCACTAAAATTCCTGCATGGATGACCAAAGGAATTACATTTCTTCTACCCAAGAATGGTGACACAAACAACCCGAAAAACTACAGACCAATTACATGTCTTCCGACAACATATAAATTATTAACATCTATTTTAACAAAACAGACATATTTATTCTTAGAAAGAAATGACATGATACCGCTTGAACAAAAAGGGTGCAAACGTAGCTGTTATGGTTGTAAAGACCAATTGCTGATTAACAAAATGATCCTGGAAAACTGCTACAGTACAAAGAAAAATCCTAGTACAGCCTGGATAGACTATCGAAAGGCATTCGATAGTGTGCCACATGACTGGATTTTAAAGACTTTAAATATATACAAGATATCGCCCGTCATCATCAATTTCATCAAACAGTGCATGTCTATATGGAAAACAACCCTTTACCTCAATCATATAAATGGAACCTATAAGTCTGATGAAATAAACATCAAAAGAGGTATATTTCAAGGTGATTCTTTATCTCCCTTACTATTCTGCATATCATTAATAGCACTAACCAGTAAACTTAATAAGACAAAATGTGGTTATAAAATAGGCCAAAAGAAAATAAGCCATCTATTTTACATGGATGACTTAAAGTTATATGCTAAGAATGATAATGAGCTGGAAGGTCTTCTGCAAATTGTAAAATGCTTCAGCGAAGACATTGGAATGAAATTTAATTTGAATAAATGTGCTAAAGCTACAGTTTTACGTGGATCAATACAAGAAACATCCTCAATTAGCCTAGACCCTGCTGTAACAATAAAAGAATTGAAACCAGAAGAAGCTTATAAATACCTAGGTGTAAATGAGAGTGAAAAAATTCACCATAAAAAATGAAAGAAATAGTGCGTAAAGAGTACTATAGAAGGCTAAGAATGATATTAAAAACTGAATTAAATTCACAGAACAGAGTTATTGCCATTAATAGCCTTGCAATCCCAGTTGTCCAATATAGCTTTAACATGTTAAACTGGACTCTAAACGACATCAGGCGAATGGATGCTAAAACAAGAAAGCTTCTTTCTAAGCATAAGATGCATCATCCAAAGGTTGATGTAGACCGTCTATACATAACACGTAAAGAAGTTGGAAGAGGTCTTATTCAGCTGGAATTGTCATACAAGACAACAACTATTGGCTTAATAACATACATAGAAACAACAAAGGATTGGATGATACAATTAGTAAGGCAACATGAAGAAAGAAAGAAAAAATATTCAATAATAAATGAAGGCAGTAAATTCAAAAAGATTTACAGTTAGTAGATTCTGTAGAAAAGCAGAACGGAAGCCAAGAGCCGGCTATTGCGGCAAAGAATATGAAAATGAAAGCCAAAGATAAAGCACTTGAACAGATGAAACAGCGCTGGCAAGACAAACCTCTGCATGGCCAATATCCAGTACGTGCCAATAAATCCAATGTTGACAAAGTTAATACTCATCAATGGTTACGTGCATCTGGATTAAAGTCTGAAACTGAAGGATTTATACTTGCAGCACAAGACCAAAGTCTTTTCACGAGAAACTTTCAGGCAAATATTATGCATAATAATATGGATCCAAAATGCAGGTTTTGTGATAAACACCAAGAAACAATAGACCACCTAATCTCAGGCTGTCCTGTGCTTGCCCCAAACGAATATAAAAATCGCCACGATAGAGTTGGGCAATATTTACATTGGGCAATGTGCAAACATTATGGAAAAGCTGTAAACAAACACTGGTATGAACATCATCCAGCACCGGTTACAGAAATAATAGATGTAGCCATTCTAAGAGATTACACCATCTACACAGACAGAAAAATTGAAGCAAACAGGCCAGACATTATTGTTAAAAACCAGAAGGAGAAAACTTGTCTATTAATTGATATGGCTTGTCCAGCGGATTGTAACATAGCAATCAAGGAATTTGAAAAACTGTCAAAATATAAAGACCTGGAAATTGTAATAGAAAAAATGTGGAAATTGAAAACAAGAGTTGTTACAGTGATAGTAGGTGCACTTGGAATGATAAAAAATGGAACAAAACAACACATTGAAAGAATCCCTGGAAACCCCAGCTTAAGAGATATAGAAAAAATTCTTATTAAGTACAGCCCACACACTAAGGAAAACTTTATCTATGTAATGCTGGAGATGATAGGGAAGATAGAAAAACATGAAATGGAGCCATAACAACACGCCACTACATGCCTTAGGTCTCCCCGCAGACTTGGTTGGTAGTGAGACCAAAGCAGAAATCGAAATATGATGAAAAATGACATAATAATAATAATAATAATAATAATAATAATAATAATAATAATAATAATGGTTCACGCTGGAATCTATTATTATATACTCTTGACGATACGCTGAAATGTTTTTCAATTGAATGGAGTCTTGGTGGTAGTATTTCACAACAGTACAGTTTTATGAAATACAACATTGTTTCATACAATAATAAAATTGAAAATAATATAATAAACATTGGCATCATTTTCTTGTCCACATCTGAAAACATTCGGAGAATGGTGCCATCAGTTTGAGGTTGTAGGACATGATGAAAAACGCCCACAATTCAAGATCCCTTGTTTATTATTATTATTATGCCATCTTTCATCATATTTCGATTTCTGCTTTGGTCTCACTACCAACCAAGTCTGCGGGGAGACCTAAGGCATGTAGTGGCGTGTTGTTATGGCTCCATTTCATGTTTTTCTATCTTCCCTATCATCTCCAGCATTACATAGATAAAGTTTTCCTTAGTGTGTGGGCTGTACTTAATAAGACAATTTTTTTCTATATCTCTTAAGCTGGGGTTTCCAGGGATTCTTTCAATGTGTTGTTTTGTTCCATTTTTTATCATTCCAAGTGCACCTACTATCACTGTAACAAGACTTGTTTTCAATTTCCACATTTTTTCTATTATAATTTCCAGGTCTTTATATTTTGATAGTTTTTCAAATTCCTTGATTGCTATGTTACAATCCGCTGGACAAGCCATATCAATTAATAGACAAGTTTTCTCCTTCTGGTTTTTAACAATAATGTCTGGCCTGTTTGCTTCAATTTTTCTGTCTGTGTAGATGGTGTAATCCCATAGAATGGTTACATCTTATATTTCTGTAACCGGTGCTGGATGATGTTCATACCAGTGTTTGTTTACAGCTTTTCCATAATGTTTGCACATTGCCCAATGTAAATATTGCCCAACTCTATCGTGGCGATTTTTATATTCGTTTGGGTCAAGCACAGGACAGCCTGAGATTAGGTGGTCATTGTTTCTTGGTGTTTATCACAAAACCTATTTTGGATCCATATTATTATGCATAATATTTGCCTGAAAGTTTCTCGTGAAAAGACTTTGGTCTTGTGCTGCAAGTATAAATCCTTCAGTTTCAGACTTTAATCCAGATGCACGTAACCATTGATGAGTATTAACTTTGTCAACATTGGATTTATTGGCACGTACTGGATATTAGCCATGCAGAGGTTTGTCTTGCCAGCGCTGTTTCATCTGTTCAAGAGCTTTATCTTTGGCTTTCATTTTCATATTCTTTGCCGCAATAGCCGGCTCTTGGCTTCTGTTTTGCTTTTCTACAGAATCTACTAACTGTAAATCTTGTTTGTATTTACTGCCTTCTTTTATTATTGAATATTTTTTCTTTCTTTCTTCATGTTGCCTTACTAATTGTATCATCCAAACCTTTGTTGTTTCTATGTATGTTAGTAAGCCAATAGTTGTTGTCTTGTATGACAATTCCAGCTGAATAAGACCTCTTCCATCTTCTTTACGGGGTATGTATAGACGGTCTACATCAGCCTTTGGATGATGCATCTTATGCTTAGAAAGAAGCTTTCTTGTTTTAGCACCCATTCGCCTGATGTCGTTTAGAGTCCAGTTTAAGATGTTAAAGCTATATTGGACAACTGGGATTGCAAGGCTATTAATGGCAATAACTCTGTTCTGTGAATTTAATTCAGTTTTTAATATCATTCGTAGCCTTCTATAGTACTCTTTACGCACTATTTCTTTCATTTTTTTATGGTGAATGTTTTCACTCTCATTTACACCTAGGTATTTATAAGCTTCTTCTGGTTTCAATTCTTTTATTGTTACAGCAGGGTCTAAGCTAATAGAGGATGTTTCTTGTATTGATCCACGTAAAACTGTAGCTTTAGCACATTTATTCAAATTAAATTTCATTCCAATGTCTTCGCTGAAGCATTTTACAGTTTGCAGAAGTCCTTCCAGCTCATTATCATTCTTAGCATATAACTTCAAGTCATCCATGTAAAATAGATGGCTTATTTTCTTTTGTCCTATTTTATAACCACATTCTGTCTTATTAAGTTGACTGGTTAGTGCTATTAATGATATGCAGAATAGTAAGGGAGATAAAGTATCACCTTGAAATATACCTCTTTTGATGTTTATTTCATCAGACTTATAGGTTCCATTTATATGATTGAGGTAAAGGGTTGTTTTCCATATAGGCATACACTGTTTGATTAAATTGATGATGACGGGCGATATCTTGTATATATTTAAAGTCTTTAAAATCCAGTCATGTGGCACACTATCGAATGCCTTTCGATAGTCTATCCAGGCTGTACTAAGATTTTTCTTTGTACTGTAGCAGTTTTCCAGGATCATTTTGTTAATCAGCAATTGGTCTTTATAACCATAACAGCCACGTTTGCACCCTTTTTGTTCAAGCGGTATCATGTCATTTCTTTCTAAGAATAAATATGTCTGTTTTGTTAACATAGATGTTAACAGTTTATATGTTGTTGAAAGACATGTAATTGTTCTGTAGTTTTTCGGGTTGTTTGTGTCACCATTCTTGGGTAGAAGAAATGTAATTCCTTTGGTCATCCATGCAGGAATTTTAGTGGGATCGTCAACCATTTCTTGAAGTTCTTTTGCTAGTTTTTTATGTGCTGCATTTAAATAATATAGCCAAAAGTTAGGAATTTTATCTATACCTGGGAATTTCCAAATGTGTGCTTTTTTTAGTGCAAATTTAACATCATATTCTGTAATTCCAGACCACGTCAGTTCGGGTTTATTTTTGATTGGTTCTATCTCCTGCGTAATCGAGTGTACTTCCTTGCTAAGTTCTTTAGGGCAAGCCCATATCTTTTCCCAGAACTGTGTGACTTCTTCCATTCTGGGGTGTACTGTCACTTCAATTCTTTTTTTACCTATTTCCCTGTAAAATCTCTTTGTATCAGTCTGAAAAATCTTATTTTGTCTGTAAAATCTTTCTCTTTTCTCATAGCGTCTTTTTCTTTGAGCCTTCAGTTGGATTTTTTGCTTCATTTTTTCTTTATTTGATAAGACGTCATTTTCATTCCTGATGTTATATTTTTTTTCGGCTCTTCTTCTTTTCTTAGTTCTTACATTTATTCCTCTACTCAGTTCATCCAGTACTGACAGTTCACTTTTAATCTGTTCGATTTCTTTTTCTATTTTTCTTTTCCAAGGTGGATCTTCACGTCTGCGAGACTGCCTTGTTTTTATTTGGTTATTTAATTTTTTTGTTGCTGCAGTTGCTGATGCATATATTAGTTCGTTAACATTTGTATGAGGGCCTTCATCCAGTATTGATTTCAGTGCTGCATTGTACAGTTTAATAGTTCGGAGGTTTTGTTTTGTTGGTTGGAATTTTGGGAGCCTTTCACGTTCCTCCATTGTAATATTTTGTATTTGACTTAGATGGTTTTTTATTTCTATCTTGGCTTCCTTTATATTGTTCTTATTTTCCGTCAAATAATTATCTTCGATGTGTTCTGAACTCGTTTTATTTTCGTCTTTTAACTGACTCAGACTCAGATCACACCTTTCCAGCACTTTTAAACTTACATCATTATCTTCGCAGTGATTTGCGTGTTTCACGGTTTCTACATTATGACCTGTGACTTGTTTGATGTTATTACTTTTTATTTCTGGTTCCGGTTCCTTTTCATATTTTGTTGATTCGACTCTTCTTGTTTCAATTCTTTTAATTTCATGAATTTCAGCCTCTGTCAGTCGGTTATTCGAATAATGTACCTACGTACATTGGCCAATTTATTTTCGTCAATATACTTTCTATTTGCTTGACCAACTTTTTCACGCCAAATGTCATATGTTTGGCGAGTCATGTTTTTTTGAGGTTTGAGTAACGCTTCATGAATGCAGTCATAACGAGTTTGTACTCCTCACGAGACCATTTTATTTTTTCTTTCTTCAAATATATGGTTGTAGATCTAGTTGGTGAATTTTCAGGACCATCATTAGGATTTTCCTGGTTGTGGGGACCTGAAGATTCATTCTTTGTGTAGGAGTGTGTTCCTATGGCAGATTTTTCGACCTCAGGTAGGTTCCCTGCTGAAGGACGGGCTCCCTGTTTATCCACTGGAAGAGCCATACTGGACTTTTTATTTCTATTTGTATTTTTCATGTTTTTCCCACGAGTGACGCACGGGTCCAAAAGTCCACCCAAAGTTGCCCGGCACGTTGGGTAACGGTCTTTTACAAACAGGGTCCCGAAACCTGTAGGGGATCGTTTGTGACCTCATAACGCAGTAGCCATTCACTCCTAGGCACGATTAACACCTTGAGTTGCGGGTTGTTGTTCGGAGTTTTCCTTCTCCTAAATGGGCTGCCAAGCAACATCTGACATAGACGCGATTGGAATTCAAGGAGAAAGATGGCTCAACGAAACAAAACATCAATACTACTAGAGTAGTTTGTTAAAAAAAAAAAATTCGATAATATCTAAAGAAAAAAATCCTGTTTATATTAAAACAGAATTTCATATTGAGAAAAGGAAAAATTCAAATAGAGAGACGGTTGTTGAAAAAAACCCCAAAAAACCCAAAAAAAAACAAACATACTTGGACGTAACGGTCGTTCAACGGAAAAAAAAAAAATAAATGTAATAATTTGTTCGTCCACTTTATCATCTATTTTTTCAATAGAGTCGTTGGTCAAAAATAGGATTATCAGAATAAGATAAATTAAATAAGTAAATTAAATCAATAAATAAATAAAAATAAATATATCAATAAATACGTAGACTTTCTATAAAATAATACCATATAAATTGTTTTTCATCGGATTTAATTTATTTTCTTGTTTTGTTTTGTTTTTAAGAAAATTATAATAGTTAAAAAAAAAATTTACGAAATATCGACAGCTAAAGGAAATATAATACGGATGAATTTATTTAGGTTCATTTAAAGAACAAACAGATAAATTAAAATAAAGCAGAATTTCATAAAAAAAAAAAAATTCGCTAATATCTAAAGAAAAAATCCTGTTTATATTAAAACAGAATTTCATATTGAGAAAAAGAAAAATTCAAAGAGAGAGACGCTGGTTGAAAAAACAAACAAACTTGGACGTAACGGCCGTTCAACGGAAAAAAACATCACTGCACTTAGAGAGTATTGTTAAAATAAAAAAAAAAATTGTTGCTACTATTAACCTTTGTCCTTGCAAAAAAAAAAAAAATTCAAAATTTAATAGGAAAGAAAAAGTGGACATACCTTTGAGTTTACTACCGTAACATTTAAAAATAATAATTTGTTCGCCCACTGTATTCTGTCTTATTCTTTCATTAAATCCAACGAGAATAAGATTATCGAAAAATAAATAAATATATAAAATGAACGAACAAATATAAATAAATTATTACATATTCTTTCTAAGAAAGAATATCGTAGATCAAACGGTTTTTCAGTGTTTTTCGTCGTATTTTTTATTATTATTATGTCATTTTTCATCATATTTAGATTTCTGCATTGGTCTCACTACCAACCAAGTCTGCGGGGAGACCAAAGGCAGGTAGTGGCGTGTTGTTATGACTCCATTTCATGTTTTTCTATCCTCCCTATCATCCCCAGCATTACATAGATAACGTTTTCCTTAGTGTGTGGGCTGTACTTAATAATACAATTTTTTGTATATCTCTTAAGCTGGGGTTTCCAGGGATTCTTTCAATGTGTTGTTTTGTTCCATTTTTTATCATTCCAAGTGCACCTACTATCACTGGCACAACTCTTGTTTTCAATTTCCACATTTTTTCTATTTCAATTTCCAGGTCTTTATATTTTGACAGTTTTTCAAATTCCTTGATTGCTATGTTACAATCCGCTGGACAAGCCATATCAATTAATAGACAAGTTTTCTCCTTCTGGTTTTTAACAATAATGTCTGGCCTGTTTGCTTCAATTTTTCTGTCTGTGTAGATGGTGTAATCCCATAGAATGGTTACATCTTATATTTCTGTAACCGGTGCTGGATGATGTTCATACCAGTGTTTGTTTACAGCTTTTCCATAATGTTTGCACATTGCCCAATGTAAATATTGCCCAACTCTATCGTGGCGATTTTTATATTCGTTTGGGGCAAGCACAGAACAGCCTGAGATTAGGTGGTCTATTGTTTCTTGGTGTTTATCACAAAACCTGCATTTTGGATCCATATTATTATGCATAATATTTGCCTGAAAGTTTCTCGTGAAAAGACTTTGGTCTTGTGCTGCAAGTATAAATCCTTCAGTTTCAGACTTTAATCCAGATGCACGTAACCATCGATGAGTATTAACTTTGTCAACATTGGATTTATTGGCACGTACTGGATATTGGCCATGCAGAGGTTTGTCTTGCCAGCGCTGTTTCATCTTTTCAAGAGCTTTATCTTTGGCTTTCATTTTCATATTTTTTGCCGCAATAGTTGGTTCTTGGCTACTGTTTTGCTTTTCTACAGAATCTACTAACTGTAATTCTTGTTTGTATTTACTGCCTTCTTTTATTATTGAATTATTATTATTATTATTATTATTATTATTATTATTATTATTATTATTATTATTATTATTATTATTCAGTTTTATGCTATCGTAATACAACCTAGCAATTTTGCGGGAAAAACTAAAGAAATGTAGTGTGCCGTTGTTATGGATATATGTTTTTTTTTCTGTCTCTCGTAACGGCACTAAGGCTACACGGACTCTGTTCTTAGTGTGTGAGATGTATATATGAATACAATTTTTGTACTTATCTTAAGCTTGAATTTCCAGTGATTTTTAAGGTATTGTGTTCATTTTTGTATAGTTCAAAACCCTCCTACTATGTCTAGTACTAATTTTGTGTTCAGTGTTCTTTTTGTTCTATCGAGTTCCATGTCTATAAATTGATATAATTATCATCTATTCCTTTTCAGGGAAATATTGTATTCAGTCGTGTTTTTTGTTCGTTTATTTGTTTCTTTTCGTATCTGTCTGTCTGCTTATCCATCCGTTTATTTAAATGCCTGAGGAGTTCGAACTGATTAGATTTTAGATTCGATCCGGTACAGAAGAAGGATCCTTATTTATATTTTCTTGTCTTATCAAAAAAAAAAAAGTTTTTCCGTTTCAAATTCCACATAATGATTTACATCTCATAGACCATTTTGAATACTAAATTACCTACCTTGTATTTTTTTCAGTGTGCATTTAATTTTGAGAGCAGTCGCACAACCGTCGCTATAACAACAAGAATAGCGAGGCTCACGGCAGTTCTGTACAATTTGTGTGTTTCTCTCTTAAGAGCGGTCCGGTTTATTACTGTTATTCTTTTTCAAATTAATAATAATCTATTCTTGAGACAATGCCAGTGTTGTGTTGGTGGACGTTTGCGATTTTTGACTGTTATTTCTAGTTGTTATTATTATGATTTTGTTGTCAGTTTTCATATTTCAATTTCTGCTATGGTCGCACTACCAACTAAGTCTGAGCGAAGACCTAAGGCACGTCGTGGTGTGTTTCTATGGATCCATTTCGTGTTTTTTCTATCTCCCCTAACATACTTAGCGGTATATAGACAAAGATCATCTCAGTGTGTACTTAAGCTGGGGTCTCCAGGGATTCTTTCAATGTGTTGTTTTGTTCCATTATTTATCATTCCAAGTGAACCTACTATCACTAGCATTGTGGATTTACATTTATATGTAAAATATATGCCTTAAAGTTCCTAGTGAAAAGACGTTGGTCTTGCGCTGCAAGAATAAAGCCTTCAGTCTCAGACTTTAATCCAGATGCACGTAACCATCGATGAGTATTAATCTTATCAAAATTGGATTTATTGACACGTTCTGGATATTGGCCATGCAGAGGTTTATTCTGCCAGCGTTGTTTCATCTGTTCAAGAGCTTTATCGTTGGCTTTCATTTTCATACTTTTAGCCGCAACAGCTGGTTTTTCGCTTCTGTTTTGCTTTTCTAGAGAATCTACTAAATGTAAATCTTGTTTGTATTTAACGCCTTCTTTTTTTATTGAATTCCTTACTTGGAGCCACACGATTAAAAACAATGATAATAAATTCTTTTAAGCGTGAAAAAAATGTATGTAAATATATTTTTAAAATATTGTAAAGCTAAGAATGAAAAAATTTTGATATCATTTAAGCGTTTAAATATTTTTGAAATTACATTTTTAGATTTCTGAGGAATTCAGAAGTTAAGCAGTCTTTAAAAGAAAATGGAAATATATAAAATGATAAAGTATCTTTGTGTATATTTCTGCGATGAGGCATTATAATTCGGATGGTTGTCCTCATCTTTATTGACATATTCACTAATTCAACATCTGTCTATATTTCTGAGATGTTGTAATTTTTAACACTATTACATTGTTAGGATGTGCGGTGTGGCGCAGTGGATATCGACTCGGAACGAGAAATCGGAGAGCCGAGTTCGAATTCCAGCCGAATTCATTGCATTCACTTACGCGCAGATACCCTTGGGAAAGGTATTAATCCGTCTATTCCTTCCAGTTATGGGTTAAATAACAGGACAGATTGGTTTCTATAGCCTTGGTCGGCAACCAGTCTACCACAGAAAGCAATGGCAACCTACTACGGGATAATCTTCTGCCCAGTCAGTCATGTCTCTTTCGAGACATGATCGCCCAAGCGTGTAGCACTTAACTGACTGACATTGTTCGGATTATTGTCCTCATCTTTATTTTCATATTCACTAATGCAACATCTGTCTATATTTCTGAGATGTTGTAATTATTAACATTATTTCATTGTTCGGAATGTAGCACCTCATGTTTATTGTCTTATTCTCTAATTCAACATCAGTCTATATTTCTGAGATGTTGTAATTTTTAACACTATTACATTGTTCGGAATGATGTTATCATATTTATTCTCATATTCACTAATTCAACATCAGTCTATATTTCTGAGATGTAATTATTAACATTATTACATTGTTCGGATTGTTGTCCTCATCATTATTGTCATATTCACTAATTCAACATCTGTCTATATTTCCGAGATGTAATTATTAACATTATTACATTGTTCGGATTGTTGTCCTCATCATTATTGTCATATTCACTAATTCAACATCAGTCTATATTTCTGAGATGTTGTAATTATTAAATGTATTACATTGTTCGGACTGTTGTCCTCATCTTTATTTTCATATTCACTAATTCAACATCAGTCTATATTTCTGAGATGTTGTAATTATTAAATGTATTACATTGTTCGGATTGTTGTCCTCATCTTTATTTTCATATTCACTAATTCAACATATGTCTATATTTTTGAGATGTTTTAATTATTAACACTTTTACATTGTTCGGATTGTTGTCCTCATCTTTGTTGGCTTATTCACGAAGATTTGGCCATTGTATGTATCGGTAGCATAAATTGATTGATATTTTTACCTGAACCCTTCATTTCATTTACTATGTTAGTTTATAACTAGTTCCCCGTGCCATGCTTCTTCCAAATATCTCAGTATAAGTTATATAAAAAAGAATGACAAGCCGTAAAAAATATTATCAGTCATTGTAATTTCTTAAATATTTCAATTCAAACAATACGGAATTGGTAATATCTCACAGTGAGAGAATAGACGGGGTTCAGGGGTTATTGAGGAAATGATATAGGATATACGAGATTTAAGAAAATAGAAGATGGCAATTGACGTTGCATTCAAATGTTTAGAGATTTTAGCTATCAGGGAAGCAAACAAACGGAATAGATTTCAATAGGCTGAAGGTGCGAGAAAGAAAATCTTCTGGTAGAAGTGGAGATTATATTAAACTATCTCAACGGCAAAAAGGTGAACCTTAATGTCACACCATTAACGCGCTTAAATTCACGTGGACGAGCACAAAGAAGAAATTCTCATCAGATCAGTTGCCAGGAAATTATTTGTAGAAAATAGAGACTGAAATAAGATCAGGAAAGGCAAAAAAGTGATTGAAGTCGAGATACCTGGTCAGGATTGATTACATTGCAAATGCTTTTTTGAATTTTGTCGAAAGCCTCGAAATGAATAGCAGAACAGAAAAAAATACACGACTTATGAACTCAGCATTTTAATCAAAATGTGAAAGTTAGGCATGTGTTTTTTTTTTATTTTTGTTTATATTAGATAACGTAAAAGTTTTTTTTTCCTGGTGAAAATTTGATATTACGTAATTATGCAATTTTTTTGCATGAAGCGAAGCCTTCAAGAGATTATATTCCTCAAAACATGTCACGCCACGGTCAAGAAGAATATTGCTTTTGACACATTTTATTTTCATTTTTACTTTGCATATATGACATTGCCCTGAATTTAATGTTATCTCTTGTGAATTTGTGATTTTTTTTGGTGTAAAACTCTGGTTTCCTCACATTGCCGTATGTGATATTATCTGGAAGGCGCACATCATGATCTCCACTAACATTCTCAGGAAGTTTCCATTTTCATGAGCCCTTTCTTTTTTTTGCATCAAAGGACCTGCAAAATTCTCTGAAACTTAAGAATGCAAGGTAGAAAACAGACGTCATACATGAAGAACTGGCACATTCGTTGTGTTAATAAAAAGTTGAACTCACTACTTTTACACATTTATGTTTAAATTTAACTTTTTGTAATTTCTTTTAATTTCGATCTTGTGATATATTCATACTAACTATGTGCGTTGTGGTGCAGTGGATATCAACAAGGAACGACAAATCAGGGAGACGAGTTCGAATTACAGTTGAAATCCTCGCATTCACTTACGCAAAAATACACTTGGGAAACATAAATCCGTCTCTTCCCTCCGGTTACATAATATGAAAGATTGCGGGTTTTATAGCCTTGCCTTCGACACCAGTCTACAGCAGAAACAATGGCAACCTACTGCGTACACTACAATAGCAACTTACTTTCGAGACATGATCGCCCAAAGCGTTTATCACGTATGGCAATTAACTGATACTACCTAGCTATTCTGAGGGAAGATCTCAAGAACGTAGTGGTGTGTTGTATCCTTAATTTAATCATAGTTTGGTGGGAGCTTATATCTGATAAGTTGGTTTAAAAGGCAAATTAAAAAAGTAAAACAGGTAATAAATCTATAGTCATTATTTTATATTTCAATATTTAATTCATGTTTTCGGTTAGCACGAATGTTACTTGTCATTTTCTCTCCTTTATATCAAATTTGTGAGCTACAAGAGAACTTCTCGAAAACCAAATTATGATATTTACCGATGTACGCTCCTACACCTCAACCATTTTAACATTAAGGTAATGGTTATATTGATTGTGATTTTATTCGGTGTGTATGTCTCGTTTAAACAGTACTCCAGACGCGGAAGATATTACCAATACCTTAAATCGAAATCAAGCTACCGTTTTGCAAATAATGTCTTTCTTCCATGACGGACATAGTAAGTGACCGTTCATATGTCAATGTTCAAATTAGACTTTTATCGATCAATTTGGGTCTTTCGTAAGGAACAGACTGATAACTATGGAACCATTAATTTTTGAGTCAAGCGAATAGAAATTGTTTTTTTTTCTTTTTTGTTGGTGTATAAAGCCTTTTTAGAACCCTATAGATCAAACGTTTTTGGGTAAAATCAATCTTTCATAATCTGTCTGGCGCCATATGTTCTATTTCACTGTGTTCAAGTGCAAGGTACAGAACAGTTGATGACAACAATTTTAGAGTTAATAGATTTTATATTTTATAACCATCGAACTGGAGGCTTTTTGGTAATGGTCCAATATGTTCTAAGGCTTATTTTTTAATCATTATTTTCATTTAACCCGCAGAATACGGAAAATAACAGTTTAATCATGGTCATTGTTATTATCTTCTTGTTCACGGTAAAAAGCAGGGTTTTAAAATTCAAGAAAAAGTTGGGAAAATCCTTAGTCCAGTTCTTAACCTATGTCAATGGCATCGTCCAAAGTTAGTATTTACTTTATACTGGTTTCTTTCTGCAAAATCTACTCACAATTATTTTGTTATCTTTAATATATTAATAGTTACTTAGAAACGCAAACAGCAAGCATAGCTCATGTTATCAAATACAAAACCTATTAGATCGTCTAAATGATTAGTGCGTAGCTTCTAGGTAAATAAAATATTTAAATTATAAACAATCTTAATGAACAACAGAATAGTGAATCCCTTCATATGAAGTTACTATTTTCAAGTGTGACATGACCTTTAATCAGACTATCGAAATGACTCGTTGAAAACGGAAGAGTAATCACGTATTTTATATGGGTAAAAACACTTTTTTTCAAATTATTTACTCTCCAAAAATAATAATGTGAGTAAGATGCAAAAGGTTAAGGTTTCTAAAAGAATATGAATAAAAGAATGTCACTTTTAAGGAGAAATTATAATAACATAACAGGAATTTTGAAGACGGAACAAAAATATTTATTCCTATTAAAATAAATTTTGAGTGAAAAGAAAGAAGCCGTAAGAGATTTTCACGAGCTGTAAGTGCGTTGAGAACCAGCTGGTAGCATAATATCTAGCGTTACATATATTCAATTTATAAATTTTAAATGATGAGAACTGGTTGCCAAACTAGTACTGTATTTAAATTCGCATAGACGAGGTACAAAATGTGAAATCATGCCGAAGAACATTAACGTAAACATATTTATAGAAAAAAAGTGTTAACAGACGTTACCGCAATAAGAATAGGTCTAAACCCGAGATACATGATAATAACCATTCAGTCAGTCAAATGCCATACGAGATACACGGTTGGGTGATCATGTCTTGAAAGAGACATGAGATGCTGGGCAAAATATTATCCTGCAGTTGGTTGCCATTGTTTCCTGCGGTAGACTGGTTGCTAGCCAAGGCTATAAAACCCAATCTGTTCTTTGTCCTGCTATTTAACTTATAACTGGAGGGAAAAGATGGATTAAAACATTTCCCAAGGGTGTTTTTGTGTAACTGAATGCAAGGGATTAAACTGGAATTCGGATTCGGCTCCCTGATTTCTCGTTCCGAGTCGATATCCACTGCATCACAATGCGCAGCCATAACTCATATCTTTTCAAATTCTAGTTTGTATGTTTGTAAACCCCTTGAAAAACAGCAAAATCACTATTATGTGTATCATAAATGATTGACTTTTGTTTTTTTTACGTTTTACTATCATCGGGATGTTATTCAAAACCGAGATATATTTGGAAATGTATGAAATCACTTACACTATCCGCTGTTTTCAAGAGGTCTCTCATTTAAATAGTAGCCGATAAAATTAGCTGATTGAAAGGGAAAATTTATTTTCACAGTTATCATAAGTGACACCTATGCCGGAAGAAATAATGCATAATGAACATTTTTAAAACTAATATAAAATTGCATGCTCTGAAAAAGTCAGACAAGTGCATCAGTCTGATAAAATCAAATTAGCAGCTGGGCGTGACGTCGCTTCCCTAAATACTTTCACGGCTTCTGCTCCAATGAACTTAGATCACTGGTGCCCCCTAGGTACGAATTTGAACGAGATACTAGATTAGCAACTAGGTCCCACCGTTTTACAGTGAAACCGATAAAATGTAACCGCAAATTCTACTCCAATAGCTTCTTTTCTCGCACTTCCCACCTGTGGAATTCCCTTCCGCATACTTGCTTCTCCGACGGCCACAACTTCCAGGGGTTTAAATGTAACGTCAATAGACACCTCCTAACACACTAACACGCACCCATTCTCTCAAACACTCTTCCTATGTACCTCTTTACTCGTCTATCAGCCTCCTTCTGACATTTCGTATATCCAATCGCTGTATGCAACCCCTTGCGCTATAGTGGCAGTGGAATGCCTTGCTTGGGGTGAAATGATTAAAAAGAAAACGTAAAAAATGACCAGAAACATGTTGTTAAAATGGTCAAAAAACAATATCAAGATGATAACGATTGAAATCATGAGCCATGTAATGCTAATATTTTCTACTAAAATGAAGTATAAGAATATGTTTATTCAAATGGTAGATTTTCTGCTATAGACGTTATTTCAAAATGTTCTTTACACATTTTTCTATTTTAACACATTTATAACTTTACCATTATGACATGTATTGGATATTACTAACAAATCACATCTGGATATTCTGCTACGTACTTAGACATTCTTAAAAATATACAAAGAATCTGCAGTGTTATTGCTCATGACCCAGCATCTCGGCTAGAGTCTCTTCCCATCGCAATAACGTATCTTTCTTGTGGCTTTTCTTTAAATACGGTAATGTTGTTTGTATGATGAACGTTTCTGTGCAGTACCTAGAATTTAGGTATTTAGATGTTGTACTAAATTGCTGGTAAATTGTACTAAATTGATGAAGATACTACTGAATTCAGATAGAATAGTGAAAATATTATTTGTGAATGGAAGGTAATTTTCGCAGATCGATGACTGCTGAAAGCAAGTAGACAGTGTTTTAATGCTCAAAAATTATTATTATTAATATTATTATTAATATTATTATTATCATTGTGTCATTTCTTATTATAAAAAATTATTCCTGCTATGGTCACACTACCTAACAAGTCTGCAGGAAGACCTAAGGCAGGTAGTGGTGTGTTGCTATGACTCCATTTCATGTTTTTTCATATCTCGCTAACATCCCTTAGCGTTACATAGACAAAGTTCACCTTAGTGTGTGGGCTGTACTTAACAAAACAATGTTTTGTATATTTCTTAAGCTGGGGTTGCCAGGGATTCTTTCAAGGTGTTTTTGTTCTATTTTTTATCATTCCAAGTGCACCCACTACCACTAGTAAGATACTTGTTTTCAATTTCTACATTTTTGTATATTACAATTTCCAGGTCTTTATATTTTGACAGCTTTTCGAATTCCTTATTATTATTATTATTATTATTATTATTATTATTATTAATAATAATAATAATAATAATAATAATAATGATAATAATAATAATAATAATAGTGAATTACTCTCTTGTCTTGGAAGTTAATATTCAAGCAATATGCTCCATTAAGCGAGAATTCCATATTTGATTCCCACAAATATCGGAAATTCGTAGATAGCTTTCTTGGAATCATACCAAAAATGTTATAAAGGATATTAGGTGAGACAATAATTCAAAATAAAATGCATAATTTCCAAACCATAGTATTAATGTTGTGTAGGAGGATATGAGATTATGTAATGGGGATTTAAGAATAGTTCTCTCTTACTCCCCATCGATAAATGTTCGATATTTGTTGAAAGTTAAAAGCATGTGAGACAATAAGAATAATAGACTAAATTTGAATGAAATCTAACTACTTTTTAGATTCTCGGCATGTAATTGAAAAATAATAATGGAATATAAATGTGAACATTTTCCTCTCATATGATACAGAATGATCAAGAACAAACGGGCGAAGCTGGTGGGAGATCTGGAAATCCGAATCTACATACAATCGCTCGATATTTAGGAAAGTGCTTGAAACTACTGAGTTTGAAATAATAAGTTTTCTTTCGCTCAGTATTCAGTCAAACAATCAGTTTCTACAAATGTCAGTCGGAATATTCACTTTAATAATAATAATAATAATAATATTAATAACAATCATGAGAAAATGAATAGCAGTAATAATAAGAAAAAATAATAGAAAAGGAAAATAATGAAAATCATACTAAGAAAAATAAAAATAAGTAGAAAAATAATAAGAAGAAAAATAATAACAATAATGATAAGAAAAATAATAAGAAAAATATGAAGAAAAGAAGAAAATAGTAATAACAATAAGAAAAAATCTATAATAAAAAAAATATTGTTATATTTCTAAGATGAGATAGTATTCAGAGTATTTACATTATTCGGACTATTATGCTCAACTTTGTTGTCATCTTTTATGACGCTTCGGGCGTTGTATGCTTCGCCCTTCTTCAGCTCCTAGAACACATAGCCTAGTGGACATAGACGTTGATTAGTTCCTGGTTTGACCCTTAGAGATGTGAGTTCAATACCAGTAACTTGCAGGTTTAGAGGGAGATAACTCCTGACTTTCAATCGAGGCTTTAAGTAAAAAAGAAGGGTCATATATCCTAGTGATCGTAGTAAAGGATCTGGTTTTGATATTTCTAGCACCTGACGAAGGTCGGAGAATAAAACAACTGAAACGTCGTAGAAATGGCAACAAAAATAAGGACAATAGTCCGAATAACGTAAATACTGAAAATAATATTAATAATAATAGTAAGAAGAAAAAACAAGAAGAAAAAATGAAAACTAATAATAAAACTAACAACAAAAACAAGATAAAAACAATAATAAATATAAAAATAGAAGAAAAATATTAATAACAATAATTTAAAATAGAAATGCTAGAGCAATAACTAAATATTACAAATATATATTATTTTTTGCATTGAGGCTAAAAAGTTTGCTCAGTCCAGATAAAAAAATCAGATCTAGTCATATAGTTATGCATCAGAGAAAGAAAGCATTTCCTTATAAGAGCTGCAGTTATTCCAGTCGATCACTGAATACAAATGTAAGGAAATGAAAAGTTGGTCAAGCATTCTATACCTTGCGTGATAACTTAGAAATTATGGAACCTAAATGTGACAGCACTGAACAACGATGTCGGAAAACTTGAAATCAGTTGCTTCGTGATTCATGGCCTAATCCTATACAAAATTTCATTAAAATTGTTTCAGAATATTTATAGGTATTCTGGGAAGTAAAAATCCATATACACGTAGCATATATAAACGTTGTTTATCAGATGCAATTTTTCTGTGTCTTGTGAGAAATGTCAGCAAAGATTAGAATCATAAATCAATAGTTGATTCGAAAAAATAAATGCATTAGTATTTTTTAGATCAAACCAACAAATCCTATCCTAATGAATAGACCAAAACGTGAGACAAAGCGAAAATGTCTATCAGAACGTTAGTTCTCCTCCAAACGAATATTAAAACAAAAAAGGAACAGTGTCTTTGAACTAAATAAGATGTAGGACATGAAATTCCCAGTCGTAATCGCACATCGTACATGTTTAAGGTGATATAGATAAGAGTAACTGAAGGACTCTGGAAATAAGCAAACTACGTGCACAAAATATACTTAGAAATTTGAAACACTCAAAGAGCACAATAGTTTATAACAATACCGGAGATTAAAAACAAAAATAAATTTCATCAAAAATACTGTAGTAATAATTTGTTTCCGTGTATGCATTTGGAGATGTTTCCTTATCGTTTATTGAGTATTTTTTTTATTTTTCTGGGTTAGGTAATTATATTTATTTTCTCCCTCAGATAGATTTGAAAAAATCGGATTAATTTATTTTTAGGATGATGCTCTTTTTCTATTTGATATGAAGTTTTTACAGGCACACACAAACAAATTATTACTACAGTATTTACATTATTCGGATTATTGTCCTCATCTTTGTTGCCATTTGTATGACGTTTCTTCTTGATGAAGGCCGGGGTGTACAAGGCCGAAAACCTGCAACTGGCAACAGAGATCAGGATAATTATCTGAATAATGTAAATATTGTAAATGCTACCTCATCTGAGAAATATAGACAAAATTATTACTAAGTTACTTAAAATTGAAAACGCTAACATCGAAAAATATAAATAAAAAGAAAATGCATAAACTTCAAAATAAATTTATAAAATCAAGAAAATAAAAAACATATAATAATAACACGCACAAAAATACACGTAAACAATAATAGAAACCATTCATACAAATATCAATAATAAATTAAATCTTAACATACAATAGTATAGCCATAAAACTGCATGCGGATCCACAATTATTCCTCTAGAATAAATCGAATCATATGCGTCACCAATCAAGCAAATAACCATAAGGATAATAAAATATGTCTACCAATAATGCATCACTGAGCAGTATATATAAATAGTCGAGAAAAACACAAAGCAGATGACCTAACGATTGGGTTTAAGCATAAAACAGATGCTATCGCAGATAGGTATTGACCACAATGTCCACTTTTGTAATTATATATGGTCTATTCTTTGTATCGTGCACTTTGGCTTATCAATATAGGCAAACATTTAAGTATTATATATATATATATAACGGTCATGTCAACGTTGGATACACCGGTTCCCGCTCGATCACCGAAGTTGAGCCTGGTGAGTACTTAGGTGGGTGACCACTTGAGAATACCAGGTGCTGTTAGCACTCACGGATGTGCGTTGGGGTGCGGTGGATGTCGGCTTGGAGGGGGAAATCGGTGAGCCGAGTTCCAATTTCAGTCGAGCACGCTGCATTCACTTGCGCACTGGTACCCTTGGGAAAGGTATTAATCAGTTCGTTCCCTCCAATTATGGGTTAAATAATTGAGGTCTGCTGTTCGTGCGATTTGTGGCAGTCATCTGCACCAATTGTTTGTTATCAGCAGTTCCAAGAAGTGTGGATGGTACTACACAATGCCTTCACCACTATAAACAAATCTCTGTGTGGTTGTCTTGCTGGAAAAAGGTTGGACCCTCATACGTTGAACGCGACGGGAGAATCCATTATATATATATATATATATATATATATATATATATAGTTGTTACAATGGTTTATAAATTCATAGTATCACTACCAAAAAAATTTCGCGTTTCGAAGCTACTTTGCGCGCTTCTCAAACGTTCAAATGAAAATTTTCATTTCATTTCAAATTTTTCACCCGATGAGAAGCGCGCAAAGCAGCTTCGAAAAGCGAAATGTTTTGTGTAGAGATACTATGAATTTATAAACCATTGTTGCAACCATTACTATATAACGCTCTACGTTTGTATCGCGCACTCTTTATAAAAGTAAATGCATGAACAGCAGGTACAAAAACCTACGAGTTTCACAACTGTTTTACATATATATATATATATATATATATATAGAGAGAGAGAGAGAGAGTAATGTTTTGTAATTTGTTGAAACATAGCGTATATTAGGTATATGGGTAAGGTTTGAAGGATATTACAATGCGTTGTAAAATAAAGGAAGGTAAAGAAGGTGTTAAGTATTACCTATTTAATATTCATAGATATTTCGATATCGATGACTCATCTTCACAATGATAGGAGAGCTTGATTTAAAGTGGATTATGTCTTTCAACGAATGAGCATTTGTAAGTAAATATATAAAACGCGACTTGAATAGGCCTCAACTCCCCAGCTATCAGTTCCGAGTAACTAACGACATGAACATCCATACTTACAGCATTTGCTATATTCACATCTCAACCAACCGGGATAATTGCTGTTTCAGTGTGATATGGGCGAAAACCAAAAGGAATGTAAAACTAAGAAATAATTCAAAAGAATCAGAAAATGACTGGATAGAATAAAATTTAAAATCCAATGATTCGAATAACGAGCTGAAAAGAAAGCCAACTTAAATATTTATACACAAATTTACAGAAAAGGTTGTTTGGAAAACACCTGGCCATAATGAAACTAAAATTTTCGAACTGAGAACGAATGGGAAACACGGCACTCATTCAGTTCAACTGCAGCAGAAAAATCAGAATCACTTATGTTTACTAAAGTTATATAAAAATTATAATTAATTAATTTTTACAGTGATTTTATGAAAAGCTTCTCTGTTGACAGCTTTACAACAGCTATGAAAAAACTGAGAGCTAAATTTCGTTGGAGTAATCTGAGCAAGCTAAATTAAAGCTCATCACGTCTATTCACAAGACTTTTTTTCTGTTACCGGCATAATGATTGGATTACATATTGTTTTTTTTATTGAGACGCTCCATGGATTGACATATTAAACTTTTCTATTGAGAATTGTGTTACAGAGGATTTTTTGTGTTAAAGCTGTGATGCTTTAGAAACTTCTGGATAAACAAAAATCTTCACAGTTCGCTTTTCCTGCTACCATAATCAACCATAATCAATAGAAATGCCTTTGCCTGGTGTAACAACCTGATACTTCCGATCAGAATTGACGCCTAGCTGTAACTTCTCAAATGTATTATAAAAGTTTTCTCAAAGAGGCTTAATATTTCTTTGCAGATAGAATGACGTAACGTACTAAACTGTTAGTTAAACTTCACTACTGGCATTTCAGGATGAGTGTCTTAAATATGAATAAATTTTCAATTCCTTCTGTTTCGGATCAATTTGAGGTGTTAAAAGATTCTGCTGATTAAATATGTTTTCCCAGTAAATTATTTTAATATTCTACTGTTGATTTAGCTGGAATATCTTTTCCTGATTTTCCACTTATAATTTTGTCTCTGTTGTATCCATGTTTTCTGTTAGCATATCGAAACTGAATTCCTCACAAAACATGTAGACTTGATGTGACGACGGTCTCCGGCCGCTTATCGTGATGGCTTCGACACAGTAGCTAGTCTTCAAGTTGGGTATTACAACGGTGTTTCTCCTCACCGACGCTATGAAGATTAATCCCAAGGAAGTCAGCTGAAATCTTGCTAGCTGTCTGTTTACCAAATTGAACCAGACCGTTCGCGCGCGCACGTTTGGGTTAATGAAAACGGTACTAAAAATAAAATTGAATGACGCCTGGATAAGTTGCGAAAAATGTCTCTACATACAAAAGAGGAAACAAAAAGAAAAAGAATATAACAATCGTCAATTTATTATTTCTACAACGGAGCAAAAGTTTCGTCTAAGAGTAGTGTTCACGACAGTAATTCAAGCTTTTGATCGTAATGTCGGTTCACTCCAATTGGAGTTTTCAAACTTGTGACGACTAAAAATGTCATATTCGAGCTTTCACCGAAGCATTCCAGTAACTGCCGAAGATTGGTCTTTGTGTGTGAAGGATAGCGGCGGCGGTAATTCGTACTTATCTCTCCTAGCTCGGCGCAACAATGGGTCTCTGTTCCCCACCCGGAGCACTGTTTTTAAAACCAGTCCCAATTTCTCTTGACGGAGGCATGACGGACGAGATGTGTCTATGCAAATCAAATCTTTAGCCAATGAGATCACTCCCTCCTTCGCATCTTGAGGCGGTGTTACTTCCTTCCCTTGGTTTAACTAAGGAAGCAGCCATCTTTATGGTGAAATTATATCTTTCCGTCTTCTTCTTTTTTATTCAACTGATTACATTATTTATTATTCAGATTTTAAAATCTTTGTTCACAGCAAATTTGAAAATTTCAAATTTAACCTCATCCAAGATTTTTGACAATCCCGAAACAATGTTTTCGCTACCGCTTACTTCCAAGTTTCACCAGCTATAAGACTCAGTGCTTTCAATGATACGTTTCTCCGCTTTGTCAAATAATGGCGATGACCCCGTCTGACCAGATACCCACATTTGCAAATGTTTTTGCTTTGTGGTGATACCGACCGAGCAAAAGCGATGGACCGGATGTTTGCACAGCTGGATTCACGCAGCGGTTGAAAACTAAAAATTAATTAAATATTAAATTTCCAGTTCGCGCGCCTACGCTAAGTTTATTCATCGGCCAACTGGGAAGTCCAGAATCAAATACGGATATGAATGATCTGCTGCGACCCAAAAAGAAGATATAAAAAGCCGATACAGAAAGCATCGCCTGAGAGTCAGACAGACAGACAGACCCACACGGACTGACTGGAGAGAAAGGAGTGTAATCAGTATCCCCCTTGACCTACGTCAAGCGGCTTACTATGCTAGCCTCCCTTCCCTCTCATCTTATCTTTCGCTGTCTCAAAACTACTTACTGACCAAAGGAGCGGACATTTCAAAGACTGTTTCCTTAAATACAACGCCCCGCACCTACCGTAAGTGTCTAAATCTCTTGTTAGCCTCCTTCTATTGCCACCATAACTTCACTCAGCTAGTTTCCAATATATCATTTTGCAATTTATCCACAACTCATTAGCTGCGTTCATATTGCAACTGAAGAAAGAATTTTATTGTCCATTAGCTTTATTTTCTCTGCTCACACTGAAACATTTCATCTGCATGATTATTAATAAAACAAATAATAATTCCTTTCGCTCCGTTGTGTTAAAATAAAGTTACATTTTTCCTCATGCAAAAATAGTGTTACATTAATAGCATCC
Organism: Ascarosepion bandense; assembly: GCA_037127315.1. NCBI lineage: Eukaryota > Metazoa > Mollusca > Cephalopoda > Sepiida > Sepiidae > Ascarosepion > Ascarosepion bandense. The sequence goes on from JBBBDQ010001673.1 coordinate 682,691, forward strand.
TTGTAATAGATCTTGAGAAATGTGCTCTATTTCACTCTAAACTCTATAACAAATGCCTTAGTGCTTTTTACTTTACTGCTTATTGGAAATCCTCTTTTTTATCCCTGGTCTTTATGAACTCAGGCAAACCATCTGAAATCTAATGGCCTATTTGTTTTCTTCGGTTTTTGGCAAAATACTAGACGTTTTAATTAATTCTGAATTTGTTAAGCCTCTCACATCGCAGGATAATTATTTCCGATAAGCAATATTGATTTTTTCTCGAGTTCAACATTTGATGCATTAACAATTATTGCTGAAAGATTCTAATGAGTGTAATGGTGTCCTCTCTACATACGAATTAACTGACAGTTTGGGCGTACATTTTTATCTTTTTATCTTTTATTTTCGCACTCTTATCTTGTATATATTTTATGTTATTCAAGTATACTGGTTCAATTTACGTTCTTGTTTTCGTGTCTTTCTTCTTGACCCTACCAGGCCAAACAATAAACTTTAGATAAGCATGCTATATCTTGGGTTATTTCTTTGGAAATCTTGAACCCATTTAAAAGGTTTTGGTATACACGTCTTCTTCACGTGCTTAAAAGTTTTGGAATTCCAGGATGAATAAATTGATTCAAAGTTTCTGAATTGCTAAGTCTACATCCAGGAATTTTGGGGTTACTGTGTCGTGCTAGACAAGTTTTTGGCCAGTATCACTGTTAAATGTTTATGAGTCTAACATACGTCCTTGTTTTTATTATTGCTACCACATCTGACCTTGTGCACTTGATATATATTTAGAGATTCTTGATAAAATCTAATGAAGAATGTACAATGTTCCTGAACTTGCATCTAGGCTTCAGTCTCTTTCTCACCACCTTACGTAGCTGCCATGTGCCTTTTATATAAATTATTTAATTGTAATTTTGGATTAGCTTTCCATCATGCTACCAGACATTATGAATTCGAGCACAGTACAAGATTGGAGGTCAGTTCACACCAATTTACAGTTGAAACTGCTGGATAAATTTCCTATGCTAGCAGATTCGTTTATCGCCCTTTTCGCTTGTGGGCTTGAATTTCTTGCTTTCCAATAAATATGTTTTCATTATCCTAATCCTAATTTTGAATAAAATTACAATCGTTATCTTCTATCTTCTTAATTATATATTTTTTTATTTTCTTCTCTATTTAATAGTAGTTTTTCTCTAATATTCTTTTATGCACTTAGTCCTTGTGGCTTTATTGCCTGGTTTGGAGTCAGCTGATTACAAAAATCTTTGAAATTTCTATTATATATATATATATATATATATGTGTGTGTGTGTGTATGCAAATATTAATTTCTCTAAAGTAATCAAATAAATACGTAATTATTATCTCCTCCTGCAGCAGACTGAAAATCAAAGCTGTTCAGAAGAGTGTGATTTAATCAAATCCTCTCTTCAGACTAGTTGCCAACAAGGCTAGATATTCCTGCCATCACAAATATTTAGGAGATGTGTGCAGAAGTTATTAAGACTTACAATGGACACGATATTGTTGAGATCCATGCTTAATCACATTCTGTAAGGACACCACACATACAAGAGTAATTCATTTTCAGCGGACTTGATTCAAAACGCACTTCATATCCTCACATTAATCATTTGATCAAGGCAGACATCACAAGGTAAGCAGACGCACTTGTCGTTACAGGAAAATAATCCATTTCGCATTTAATTATTGCAAGTACGTATTTATTCGGAACTGTGAACGAAAAATACAGTAAGTCAGTATTTGCTTGGAGTTGTATATTTCGCCTTTAATTTATAAATGTTAAGTATCTGAAACTGACCATATTATTCTTAAAAATTAGACATTAAAACGGTTCTCAAGAGTCACAAAATATTGAAGTTCAATGTAAGCATTGTTAGACTGAAAATAATATTGCAGGAGGTGGCCAATATTACAGTAAGTAAGTCTCTAGATCCTCATTGTTGTCTAGCAGAAATCAGTCTGGGTAAGAAAAAAGAAATATTGATAATAAGAATAAAACTAAATCAAATAGAACGGTACTGAGGTGGAAATAAAAAATATGTGCGTAAATCTAAAATATTTTTGTCGTGATTTGTTCACTGGGGTTGAATGAAGAAATAATTCAAGAATATTACCTTCATTTCTGGAGCATCCGCCTTCTCTCTAGGAAACCGAAAAGTTAGTTCTAACAATTACAACCCAAAGAATTGCTTTGTCATTTATTTTTGTATTTTGTTGACAGCTGTCTCTTGTTTCATTGTGGAAACACCAAAAAGAAATCACAGAGTGTTTATAAAATAAATGCAGATAAAATAATAATAATAATAATAATAATAATAATAATAATAATACTTAATATTATTAATAATATTTTTTGTTTTTTTAATCATTTTACCCCAAACAAGGCATTCCACTGCCACTATTGCACAGGGAGTTGCACAGAAGAAAGTGACGAGAAAGAGCGATCAGATATAGGAAATGTCAGAAGGAGGGTGGTAGACGAGGGTAGGGATAACCGAGGATGAGCGTTGGGTAGATAGGAAGTGTGTTTAAAAAAAGAAAATGGATGCGAGGTATTGTGTTAGGAGGTGTCTATTGACCTTACATTTAAATTCCTAAAAGCGAAAAAACACAACAGCGATATCAATAATAATAATAATAATAATAATAATAATAATAATAATAAGAAGAAGAAGAAGAAGAAGAAGAAGAAGAAGAAGAAGAAGAAATTAATATGAAGAAAATGAAAATTAATAAAGAAAATTAGAATTTATTATAAGTTGTCTGATCTGAATTTCATTAAGTTTAGATGAAGTTTACCGGATAATTTAATTTAATTTTTACAATCAAATCTGCTGAAGTGTGGCGGCAACATCCCTGAGAATCAGAAGAAATACACGTTTAAAAAAATCTTTTAGTTTATTACCATTAATATTTATAAAAATCACTCCCCCCAGGATCCCCCTACTTATAGAAACCTCCTACCTCTACCAAAAAGCTGACTGGGATGCCTTTCGCGATTTCCTCTGCGACGTCCCTTGGGGAAAAGTGTTTGACCTATCAGTTGATGACTGTGCCTCTGAGGTCTCGTCATGGGTGAAAGCTGGCATTGATGCCTTCATACCCACCAGGAAGTATTGCTTAAAACCTCATTCCTCTCCGTGGTTCTCTCCGGCCTGCTCAGCCGCCATTGCCCACAGGAACCATTACTTCCGTCTATTCCGGAGACAGCCAACTGATCACAATAGGCGCCTGTTCACATCCGCTCGCAGTGAGTGCAAGAGAACCCTAAATGACGCCAAACAGTTGTTTGCTGAGAGAATGCGACAGCACATAGCTGACCGCAAGTTCGGCTCCAAGGACTATTGGAGGATTTGTAAACGAGTGCTCAACAATAAGAAATCCTCAATACCTCCTTTAATCCATGGATTTGATGTTCTCACGTCATCTGCTGAGAAAGCTGAGTGCTTTGCCCGCAGATTCTCATCCAACTCCACACTCGACTCGTCCGGAGTGCACCCACCCGACTTCCCTATTAGAACTGAGGCCAAACTGCACGACGTATATATTACCCCGACAATAGTATCCAGAGTAATTTCAAAACTCGACCCCCATTAGGCGTATGGAGACGATGGAATCCCGGTGATAGTCCTTAAGAGGTGTGCCCCTGAACTTTCCCCTGTCCTCTCTAAACTGTTTAACTACTGCCTTTCTGCTTCCTGCTTTCCTGCATGCTGGAAATTCTCCTCAGTCGTTCCTGTCTTTAAGAACTGTGGTGAACCCTCGGACCCATCCAACTATCGCCCTATCAGTCTTCTACCAATATTCGGGAAAGTGTTCGAGGCTATAATAAATGCTGAAATAGTTCATCATCTCACCGCCCACAAACTGTTCTCCGACAGGCAATATGGATTCCGATTTGACAGGTCCACAGCCGACCTGCTAACTACTGTAACCGGAGTACATGCTACAGGCCCTTGATGAGTCTGACGAGGCTCGCGCGGTTGCTCTGGATATCTCCAAGGCTTTCGACAGGGTTTGGCACCCTGGCCTCCTATGCAAACTACGCGGTTATGGTATTACCGGTCGCCTACTTGACCTAATCCAATCTTTCTTAAATAACAGCAAAATGAAGGTCGTTCTGAATGGGCGTGCCTCTTCGTCCTACAGCACGAATGCTGGTGTCCCACAAGGCTCTATCCTGGTCCCAACGCTCTTCCTTATTTTCATCAACGACCTCCCAGATGAGATCAAGTCCCAAGTAGGCATCTACGCAGATGACACTACAATATACTCCCGCTCCAGTAAGAAACCTGTCGTGGCGGACAGATATAATCTCGCTGCTGACCTTGAGCGGGATCTACACTCTGTGGTGAACTGGGGCAAGAACTGGCTTGTGAACTTCAATTCATCTAAGAACCAACCTGTTGTCTGTCAACCATTACAGGCAACCTCTTCTGCCTCCCATAAGCATGGACCAGATGATTCTCCCGGAGAGTAATACACTACACCTCCTCGGACTTACCCTGTCCTCAGACCTCAAATGGAAGCACTATATTGAATCCATAGCAAAATCTACTGCTAAGAAGATTGGGTCACTATGTCGATCCAGGATGTTTTTTCCACCTGAATCCATCCTGCATATATACAAGTCAACCATCCGTCCGTGCATGGAGTACTGCTGCCATTTATGGTCAGGTGCCCCTGCCGTTCTCCTCAAGCTCCAAAGGAGAGTCTGTAATGTGAGAGGTACTGATCTGGCGACTCGTCTGCAGCCACTTTCCCATCGTCGAAATGTGGCCTCCCTCTGTCTCTTCTATAAATACTTTCATGGCTTCTGCTCGGATAAGCTTAAGTCACTGATGCCTCCTCAACAGGTGTTTACCCGTTCAACCAGACTGGCAACTGGGTCCCACCCATTCACAGTCAGGTTAGCCAAATGCAGACGACAATTCTACTCCTGCAGCTTCCTCTCTCGCACTTACCGCCTGTGGAACTCACTCCCGTATTCTTGCTTTCCTGACGGCTACGACCTCCAGAAATTTAAAAGCAAAGTTAATACTCACCTACTAACCACTGGCCTCTAGCTCTCTCCCCTCCGCTGTATAACCTTCCCTTTCTCTCCGCCCATGTATCTGTCATTGCACCTGCTTTCTCAGCTTTCTATTGTTCCTTTCTAACTAGCTTGTACTCCTCACTCTTTTCTAATTAATCTTTTTACATTTATGTAACCCCCTGCACATCAGTGGCGTTTCTGCCTTGCTCGGGGTGAAATGATTAAAAAAAAAAAATATATATTTTCCACTATGTTTCCCTCGCGTAAGTCTGACTAAAACATATACAAAATATATAAAATACATAAAAGGAAGAAATTTCATCATGCAATCTAGGCATACGTAATGTTTATTCAAGCTGTTTCATACAATGTGATGTATTTGGAAGAAAGTTGACATAACTCCTATGAAGTTTCGATCGATAATAATTATATAAATGTATAATATGAAAGTTCGTAACTATATCTACCTAATCCTAATCGTATCTTATTTATCATATTTGTGTTAATAATTTCTTTTGTGCCTAGATTTGTTTTGCATAGAGAGAGAAACCTGATTCTCTCTGGAATTTTACTTATTCGTAAATATACATTTATTTCAGTATGCATATATTATGATTTGTATCAACTACACACGACATTTTATCATGTCCTTATATTATTTCGTTTTATCTCGCATGACAATACTGAGAAATATAAATACTTAAGCACAGTGGATATAGATGTTGTTTAGTTCTTGACTTGTATCTTAGAGTTGTAAGTTCAATACCAGTCTACAGCAGTGGTGAGCAAATAACTTGCAGTGTTAGAGGGATATAGCTCATGACTTTTAAAAGAAGTTTACACAAATAAATGAGAATTATATACCCCAGTGATTGTAATAAAGTATTCGGTACAAGTTTCGTAGCTCTTGAAAAAGGCCGGAGCGTACAACAGCGAAAACGTCGTCCAAATGTCAACAAAGATGCGGGCATAAATCCAAATAATGAAAATACTGTAAACTCATTCATAATTGTCTTTCCTATTCAGTTAAATTTCAATAAATATTTTTCCTATTTTTTTATTCATATTTTTCTCGTTTTTTTTATTTAATGCAAGTTATGATAGACGAAGTATAATATTCTGTTTAATTTCTTGTTTCATAGACATTTACATCACGGCATAGCACAAAACTATAGGCACGAAAATTGAAATCTGTACAAATTTAATAAATTCCGTTAGTCTTTTAATCACCTCTTGATTCTCGCTGATTGCTAAATGATTTCGTCATTGTGCCATAAATAAATCGCACATAATAAAGTAGTCGTATATTGGTGTATTCGAGGCGATATAATGGTTAGCAAGCCTGTTGAAAAATTGAGTAATGAAATCATTTCTTATTGAGGGCCTCGCGTTCTCGGCACTACGCTAAGAGAATCATTATTCAACTTGGTTAACAAGTTTGTCCTATTACATCAATTAAGTCTGAGTAGTTATATATTAGATGCTTCAAACTTTAGGTCATTTGCCTCATCTAAGCTAGACTTAATAAATCACTTTAAACTCACTGATCAACGCATCCATCCCACAGACATCATTTGAACAATAAAGTCTACTAAGATCCTGACTGGCATCCAGTCAAGAAAAAATTCTGAATAAGTAAACATAAATAAAAATGGAGAAACCAACACCAAAACCACTTCTAAATATTTCCGAGGTAAACGCAATAATTCACAGATATTAAATAATAAAAATATATGAATATCCATGATCATCTACATACTGAAGCGACCTTCAAAACAAAAGCTCTTTAAATTAAGAAGTAAAATAATTTGTTCAATAACATAATTCACATATAGATAATTATTTGATTTTAAAAATGATGAATATTTGCTTTTTATATCTTATTATTTCTTACATTTTTATTTTCCAGCTTTTTTAAAAACTATTTCTTCTTATTCTGTCAAATGTCAGTATTTATCACTACTGTATTTTAACAATAAACGATAGAGATTTTACCAAACGCACGAAAAAAAAAACAACAATGTGTTTTAATGGAACAGAAACGTTTTTACTAAACGAAAAGAGAAACAAAACAAAACAGAAAATAACAATTCAACAACTAAAATTATTGCACTGACTAAAAATATACCGATACCTAACCGGAAAAAATACATGCTTCATCTATTATAAGAAATTAAACGGAATAAGATGGAAAGTATTATTCTTCCTAAAGTTATTTCGTGAGTAATTTAAATTTCAATTTTAAAACAATGCGTTACACCCTTTCTTCAAAAAATGATTTCATTTGAAAATGATATGATTTTCATATTAGACCATATATTTTTTTAAAAATAAACAGCAACTTCCAAAAATCATTAAACACTGAAGTTTTAAAAAAATTAGAAAAAACACAAAATATCCTTATTCAAGGAGACAAATCCAATAACATCTGTCAAATAAACACAAGGAAATATGAAAAAAAATGAAGAAATCACAAAATCTTCTAAGAGAAATTCCTGTAATCTTATTGAAAAGATTATACAAGGAAGGTAAAATAATAGTGATTTTAAGAGGTGGACAAGCATTCTTAACAATCAAAGGTCATGAAGAAGATTTTCTCAGCAACCCATCTACCAACTTATATATCCAACAAAGACAGAAATGCTCAAAATAAGCCATCAAATATTAAAAAAAACATTTCTGACTTACTAAGAACAGATACTCAAGCTCACCAGTAGAAGAACACAAGTTATTGCATTTCTTGGTTCCAAATAATCGAATGCAAAATGAAATACACATTCATGCACAAAGAAAATCTGGCCATAAAAACATTTTACAATATAATTCTCAACCAAACAAACAAAAAACAAAAATAGAAAACTAAATATAATCTGGTGCAAAGCACCATTTAATTTAGAGATAAAAGCCAAAATAGGACAAATATTTTTTAAACTGATAGATAGAAAATTTTTAAAAGGCTCAGAACTAAAAAAAAAAATTCAAATGATAAACAAAACAAAACACCAGAAATTTAGATAGCAGTGTACAAAACAAGATAATTAATAAAGAATGCAACTGCAGTGACAAAAATACATGTCCACTTCAAGGACTTTACAATACAAAATAAGTCATTTACAAGACAAAAGTATGACTTAAATGGGAAAAGTAAAATGTATTTTTGATCAGCCAAAGACACATTTAAGACAAGGTGGTTCAATCACACGTCTACATTCAAGATTGAAAACTTAAAAACCAGTACAAAATTGCCTAGGCCCGCGTGAAAATTGAAATCAAAATATGGAAAAGACCCAGAGATAAAGTGGATTATAGTGAAAACAGCCAAGCCTTTGAACGGTGGCAAAATATGTAGAGTGTGCCAGGAAGAAAAGTTAGAGATTATGCTATTCCCAAACAAAAATGATATACTGAATGAAAGAACAGACAGTATGACTAAGTGTAACCATACTAAAAATACGTCTAAGTTTCATACAACCATGGATGAAAACGTTATAATTTAAAGATTGAGCGTTCAAAAATTCCCTGAGCTTGTGAGCATTCAAATAAAAACCACCGTTACGTGAGCGTTCTTAAAAAAGATAACGGTGAACGGTAAAATAAGTCATTGCAAATCTCCTAAAGATAAAGACACCACTCATAGTAGAAACTTAGGTCGCGTAATAACTTGTTTACAAATGGAATATATATATATATATATATATATATATATATATATGGATGGATGGATAGATGGATGGATGTGTGTGTGTGTGTATGTGTACTTTATATGCAGTGTGTTAGCAACTTTTGGAGATGTCAGTGAACTGATGCAATGGAATGTTTAGCAATGCGCAAATAGTATTCTTTTCAAATAATCAGGGGATTACATCCTTACATCCAAACTGACATCTTTCCGAGATCAACTTTTAGTAAACTTCGATATTTGTTATTTGACTGATGGAGATTAAGTTTTGCATGTTATAACATAAAATAAATTTACAAAGAAATGCTGTCCGTTATATTCCTAGTTCACTGGACCCGGTGATGTAAATGATTTACGACCAACGTCAAGTTAGAGAATATGACCGTACTGAGAGTATTTTAAGAAGTCTAGTACACAAATTTATAGTTCCGGAGCTGAGAAATATTTGACATAATTCTGACAGTATTTCCCTTACTCTTCATCAATCATCAAAAAATATTTGCTTATATATACAGTGTGATTGAAAAGTAACTCACTGTTATATGTATGAGTGTTCAGCCACTAATCCTGACTTAACACCATGTGACTATTTCATTTAGGGTTAGTTAAAAGAACATGCGTAGTATACTAAACCAGATTTTGGAAGAACTTGGAATACAGAAAGTTTCTGGTGAAGTAATTCGACGCAATTACTCAATAAACTGGTATGAAAATCTCGTGTCTATATTGAATTCAGAATATAACATGTTAAACGCATTTCTTTCACATACATTTCTTGTAAATATAATAGTTAATAGTTGAATTATAAGTTTTTTTTTAAAATATGGATATACTTTTCAATCACTATATATATATATATTTCATTTTTAAACGAATTATTTCGCTACCTTGGTTTCTACCGTGAGTGGAGTCTTCAGGCGATTTTTAATAACTAACAAAATATTATTAAGTTATTAAAAATCGCCTGAAGACACCACTCATGGTAGAAACCAAGGTAGCGAAATAACCCGCTTAAAAATAAAAGTATTCAAATGTTCTGCAACATAACTGTATAGAACACTTTTTAATAGAAATATGTACGGGTCTGGCCTTATTAGGACCAAAGACTATGTATTAAACAAACAATATATATATAACCAACAGATTAAAAAAACACACATTATCCTTATTAAGGAGACACATCTGACAACACATGTTACAAATTCTTTAAAGTTTTATATTTTGAATTAGTAGTTGAAACACATAAGAAGATAATCTAATATTTAGATGTAAAATTTAATTTACATACTGTCAGTGTCTTTCAATATATGAAACCAAACACAACATTAAAGTATGTAAGCACAAGATCTAACCATCCCACAATCGTAATCAAAAACATCCATAAAGAAATAGAGCAGAGGCTATGAAAAAACGTCAAACAAAGCAATATTTGATGGAAAGAAAGAAATTATGAACATACCCTAAAAATATCTGGTCATAAGAAAATTTTAGAATATAATTCCAAACCAAGCTAAAAATGTAAATAATAACATAAATCGAAACATTGTCTTGTTCAACCCCTCCTTTTCACGTAAGAGTAAAACTCAAAATAGAATAAATGTTTTTTAAACCAATCGATAAACACTTTCCAAAAAGCTCAGTATTTAACAAAATTTACAATATGTATTCAATCAAATTGAGTCATAGCTGTACTAGTAATTTAGAAAATTACATAAAACCAAAACGCCAGAAACCAAGACAACAACGTACAAAACAACATAATTTACAAGAAATTTAACTGTAGGAGCAAAACTAAATGCCCACTAAACGAACTTGAAAATACAAATGCGATCATTTAGAAAGCAAAAGTAGGTGACATAAATTGTCAAAACAAAACTTGATACACACTTGTAGCGACACATGTATTATTATGGACACTTAATATATTATACAAACGAAAAAAAAATAGTGACGGCGCTTTCGAATCGCTAGTCGTCTGATGGCCTCTACACAGTAGCTGGTCTTCAATACGTCTGTTATAACGGCGCTCCCCCCTGCCCACACTGTGAATTCTGATCCAAGTAAGGCACGTTGAAATTTTGCTATCTGTATCTTTAACACATCGAACCAAGTCGTACATTTGGTTGAAAAAAAATACGGTACCAAAAAATATTTAAACAATTTCGGATAAGTTGCGGTAAAGTCTTTTTATATATATATATATATATATATATATATATATATATATATATATAATAATTATCAACAGGATATACCGTCGTCGAATTACATTTTCCCAACAGAACGAAAGTTTTTGTTTAAGAATCAGAGTTTTGACTTTTCCACATTTTAAAAATGTCTTTTCAGGGTTCTTTACCAAAGCTTTACGGAAATGGCCGAAGTGGGGTGCTGGGTGGCGACGCGGCAGTAAATTCTTCTTGCCTTTTTCGCACGGCAACCAAAAACTTCTACTCAACTGAAGCTAACTCTTTCTCGGCTCTTTCTGTTTCCATACATCTTCAGCCGGGACTCTATCGGAAGCGCATTGTTCGACATTATCACTTTCAAGTCGGTCGGCGGCAGGCTTCTCTACGTTTTTTACACCTTTAGGCAAGACTTTATGTTGGTCGGATACTCATTCGATCGTGGCCCCTAGTTGGGAAGACTTTTCGCTCACTCGTTACATCTCGACAGCAACTCAAATCAACTCCTACTGAAACTGAAACTACACTTGTCTCTTTGTACATATTTTACTCAGGAGCTCTATGGGAGACAGCTGTCACTGTATTACGGCTGGCACCTGAACGGCATGGCTCCCGACAGAGAACACCACTCACTCGGTCATTACATCTCTGGGCCGAGAAACAACTGGACTTCCAGTGCAACTCCAACTCAACTGATTTGGCTTCCCGGGGTTTCAATTTTTATGCTCGTCCTAAATTCACTTGGGAGGTGAGTGATTGACCTGGGGTGTCTATGTGAATCAAATCTTTAACCAGTGAGATTACTTTTGCCTCGGCATTTTGAGGTGGGGTTATATCATTCCTTTGGTTTAACCAATGAGGTAGCAATATTTCCTCTGACGTAATTATCTTCTCCCCCATCTTCCCGATTACATCATTTTTTTAGGTTTTGAAATTTTCCATTCCTATCGCAAAAAATGCGGGAACTAAGGATCTGATCTTACCCCAACCCTGTCAAAGATTTTGACAGTGTTGTTTGACTACAGCTATTTTTCATTCCACCGGCAAACAAAGCCCAAAGCTCCCAGCCGCAAAAATATATTTTCATTTTTACTCTCTTCAATTTTCAGCTATTTTTTTCAGATTTTACAAGTTTTGCAACAAACCAAATCTTCTTCTCGACTCATATCACAATTGACAATAAACTGCTAATAATAAATTCATTCGCTCATCTTCGTTTTAAAATTAATATGTTTTCGTTTTCACATGCAATATTACAAGTCAATCTTAAACAATCCAATTATGTGTTACATAAGTATCTTATGCAGGGCTATTACGGGTTATATTATAATAAATCTAGTTTTTGTACAAAAAGGTTCACAACTTCTCAAACTTTTTCACCTATGTATATTGTCATGATGGCATCACCAATTCAACGGATTGAACACTCCCTACAACTACATATACTTCCTTTCATAATAGGTGGTAGCAGATTAGCAGAAAAGAGTAGAAGAGCAGAGATAGACAGCGTGAGATAGTCAAGACTGCTACCGTACTACCATTGAGAGTCGGAGTTCTAGTATTACTTCCTAACCCGTATTTATCGTTCTACTAACAGAGTTTCGAATATTTGTTTTTTGCTGTGTTTAATATATACAAATCGTTAGTTCCAATTTTGGTTGTTGCATTTATCTTGCTGGATTCTTAACCGCTTCACCACAAGTGGCAACGAAAAATCGAACAGGTTCAAGCGTAGAGATAAAAAGAAAAACAGCGCTCGCACGACAAGAGGCGACGAAAAATCGAACAAATTCACACGGAGATATTAACAAAGAAAAACAAACGTCCCACACGACAAGTAACAACGAAATATTCAAAAAATTACGCCGAGATAAATGAATTTTGTCAGCACCAGTCGCTACAAGAACAAGCGATACTCAAAAAATTCACGCTTTGAACTACAGTCGTTATACGAAGTGACGACAAGATTAAAAGAAATATCTCCCTGCACATCTACGCAAAGGAAAAAAAGTTTTTCTTTTACCCCCATCAAAGGAATAAGTAAAAAAAGGGATTTCCAAGCAGCAGTTGTTGAACTGTTAAAAAACAATTCGAAATCGAACAAAGATTGGAAGAGAAACAAACAGAAAGGCAGCAAAAAACTGAAAGCAGACTTGGAATTACAAGAATTAATACTAAAAGTGATAACCTACAACAAACAGAACAGGCGAAACGAGTCTGCATTTTCTAATAACGCCCTATTGGATTCTACTAAAAATTTCAATTACTCTCCTGACGAGGATAAAACTTTCGAAGACTACTTTCGGAGATATGAGGAATTTCTTTAATCGACAGTAAGACATGGTCAGACGCATACAAAGTTCGTTGAATATATATTGCCCCAAATGACTAACGAATTAACTTTCGAAAAAGCAGTGAAATGCTTAACTGACCTTGTCTGCCCGAAGACGTCATTTTTTAATAAAAAGAGGAAATGCTTTTACCTAACAAAAATAGACGACGGAAATTACACCACATGTGCAACAATTGTAAATAAACACTGCGACGATTTCAAACGAACAGAACACCCTTCAGGCATTTCAAGAGCTTAAGCTTTCTCCAGGGACTAGTCCGAACAAAAGATTCCGAAATGAGAAGGAGAATACTGAGAAAACTGCAACTAATATTACAGGAGCTAGCAGATTGTCAGAGGTGTTTAAGTGTCAAGAAGGACTCAAGGGATATAGAAGAATCGGGCATTACAAATGTACGCAAACATAACAGAGAGACATATGTTTACCCTCCCTAAAAAAATCAAAATAGAAATAAACAATTTTTGCCCTCCCGCAAAAATCAAAACAATTATGAATTCAAAAAGACACCTCCTCCTAGTTCGTGTTACATATGTGGAGCTCTTCACTTGTATAACGAGTGCATGTATCGGTATAAAACCTGTTCAGCATATAACCGTATGGGACACAAAAGTTCCCTTTGCCGAACTAGAACTGGAAACAGAAGAAGGGTAAGAGCTTCTAGAGCGGAACATGAGGAGGCAGTGAACATAAAGAAATACTTAGTAGTAGGAATTCTAAAAGTAAGAATCAAAGTACAGCTAAATTCAGGTTCCGATTTGTATATCATCAATTTGCAAACATTGAGAAAACTAAATAAGCCCACCATGATACGTACAGACAAATTCGCTAGATCAGTAACGGGTAAAAGAATTAAATTCAAAGGAGAGGTAATTACAAATGTATCCTTTAACGGAAAAACGAAAAGACTGAAAATGTTCGTTTTAAAAAATACAGAGAAACATTTCGGTACCGATTAGATGCAAAGATTTGACTTATGGGACATACCTATAAAAACTTTTTGCCAGAAAGTGGAGAGTTAACCAACAGAAATGTTCCCCGACGTGTTTTCACCAGGACTTGGTATATGTAAAATAGTAGCAGCAAAAACAGAATTGAAAGATGGATCACAACCAATATTCAAAAAGAAACGAAATGCTTCCTTCTCTTCTGTAGGAAAAATAATGAGGAACTGCACAGGCTTTTTGAAACAGGGACCTTATCAAAAGTAGAATTTAGCCAGTAGGCTGCGCCGACCGTCTATATTAATAATAAATATAGTGAAATTCTTGTTTCCGCGGATTATTCAACAGGTTTTAACAATGCAATAAAGGATTGCTATGACCTGCTTTCAAGCCCAGAGGAAGAGTTCGCGAGATTAAACGGCGGTAAATAATTTTCAAATATTGATCTAATAGAGGTCTGTTTATAGGTATCAATGGATGAGGAGAGTTTAATCTACAATGCATTAACAAACACAAGGGATTGTATAGATTTCAAAGGCTGGCTTTCGAAATTAAGTACCACCAGCGATTTTCCAAATGATGGATAAAATGTTACCTGGATTACAATTCACCATAGCATATCTATACGACATACTAATAAAGAGCGACAGCGTGGAACAATATGCAAAACACGTTCAGGAATTGTTTATACTTAATCCAAAGATATGGATTCAAAGTTAAAGAACAAATGTGCGACTTTTTCTTAAAAGAATTTAAGTACTTATGACATATTATAAACAAAGATTGAAGAACGCCTGATCATGGAATATTGGCAGCAATAAAGGTTATGCCGGCAACGGGAAATATCGCGGAACTCCATAGTTTCCTTGGATTTGTAAATTTTTACCAGCAATTCTTCGCTAATATGCATAATTTATTGCTCTATTAAATGAATTACTAAAAACAAAAAAAAAGGAATGGAATTGGACGGCACAATGACAAAAAGCATTTGAAGAGATTATTAAAACATTACTGTCTGACCTGTGTTTGACACACTATGATCCAAATTTAGAACAAATAATGGCGTATGTCGTGGTGCTTGCCTACTACAAAAAATGTCAAACGTAAAGAAAACCTATCGCACACGCTTCTAGAACACTAATGCCAGCGAAGATAAACTATTCACAAATGGAGAAATAGGCTCTTTGGATCATATTTGCCGCAACCAGATATCACAGATATATTTATGGAAGACATTTCACTCTGCAGACTGATCATAAATCTTGTTTGCAATCGTTCGATTGAAGAAAGGCTTACCAGCAGGCTATTACGATGGGGAATCATATTACTTAACTACGACTTTAAATTGGAATACCTGCCTTCTAACAAAATTGGAGACGCAGACAGGTTGTCAAGATTAGTGCCAAAGAATAATGAATCAATGGAAGACTCAGTAATTGCTGTACTACACTCAGAAGGCGAAATGAGGACAGCACTGGGAGATGCAGTACGAGAACTTCTCGTGATGTTATTAGAAATTAGGGACGAGGCAGAAAAGGACGACTACATTACTACAACGAATAAAAAATTAGAAGAAAGAGACAGAACTTTTTCGCTTTGCAACATCATATTAATGTAATACCTAAGACACTGCAGAAAATGATACTAAACGATTTTCACATGGGACATCCTGGAAAGATCGTGTGAAGGCTTTAATGGGAAGCAACGTATTCAATTATCTTTATTGTTAATAGCTTAAATGTTCTATGTTTACTGTGTGTTAATATTTACTCTTTGATAATTGCTTATGTGAGCCGAAAACTTAGACCCGATAAAAAAATCAACAAATACTGTGATTTAACACACAATTTAAATTACATGATCCAGCAGCCCAACACACCATCACCACCTTGAAATATAAATGGAGCCTTGTGAAAAGGCAAATTGAAATAGCGAAAGAAAATCTTGACACATTATACAAGAACAAACATGACCTCTACAACAAACTGAAAGATATAACTACCTCAAACCAACTAGAAGAAATAATACTCAGACTATCCAAAATCACTGCAAAATCTGAAGTTGAACACTGTGCTAAAATTGTCAAAAAACTTAATTCACTATACAATGGCACGATCACTCTTCCCAAAAAATTCGATAAATTCATAAATCTTTCCAACCACGAACTAACTAAGCACCAAGAAGAATTACTCAACCTTGGACCTAACTGCCATATATACCGTAAGTATAACCAGCTTACTAAAAAAATTGAAATAGAAACGCTCTATCAAAGCATCACTAAATTACAAGATGAAAAACCTATAACCGTTAAAACCCGATAAAAAATTCAACAAATACTGTGATTTTTTGTTGTCTTTTAACGACTTCACCATCAAGTATATCAGACGGTATGAACGGATCCTACACAAAATTAATAGACAAAACTTGTCTATATTATTCAATGAAACCTGCATTAATGAAAAAATGCTGCCAAAATACACACAATATATATATATATATATATATATATATATAGTAATTTCCTATATATATATATATATATATATATATATATATATATATATATAGTTATTTCCTATATTGGTTGTTGTTGTATTATTTCTTGCTAGACTCTTAAACGGGTCCAGAATTTTTTATGTTTTTGTGTGTAATTATGTCTGTGGAATTTATGTGTGAATTTTTCATTTCTTTTTATACTAAACTTTTTTTGGCGTGATTGAATTTTTTTATGTGTATATTTATATATCTTTTCGTGATTGCTTACTTATATACTTATATTTATATGTGGTAGTTTTTGGTTAGGTTTCTCCGTTACGTTTATTTGTTTTTTTGTTAATAATTGCATAACATAGATAATTGTTTGTATATAGATATTTTCTTATTATTAGGGTCATTTTCGTTTTTGTAGTATTTTCCATTGACTTTTTAAAGCTAATTAATGCTAGTTTTAGTTTAACAATTAATGTTTACTTTCTACTTTTGCAGTTGTGTAGGATGCTCTGTTTACGGGTTCTCATTTAATTTAACTTCTCCACATTAGTCCTAGTAAAGCTATCTCTCTGTATCAATTTCGAGCAATTTACGACGAAACACCTCTTTGCCAATATATATTTTTAACAGTAAGCTACTGAAAAAACAATCTTAGCAATAACCATTATCATAACACAAGTATCTCCTACTGTTTCTCTATATATTCACACCTACACACCTACACACAAACATTCACACATATGTATATAAATATATATATACACACTCAGTATATATATATATATATATATATATATATATATATATATATATATATATAACTGTATATATATATATATGTGTATATTGAATAAAGAAATGTATGAGAAGCTTTAAAGTGTACATTTATATTTTTGTAATTATACAAGTTTTTACACAATTCTTTCCAGTTTAACAGCAAAAATGATATACAAATAACAGGCACCGCGATGGGAACAACAATGGCACCAACATACTCAACACTCACTCTAGCATATCTAGAAGAAGACCTATACATCCAAATAGGGCATAAAAGAGAAAAGATTCCTGGATGACTGTTTTATCCTTTGGAAACCATCATGGAGGGACATTAACAAACTACACAACATACAACAATACTTGCACCTTAAAATCAAGTTCACACTAGAATATAGTTATAAAGCATTACCATTTCTAGAAATACTCATAAAAGACGAAAACTACCACATCATCACAGACATTTACCACAAACTCAGTGACACCCAACAATACCACCACTTCAAGAGTCACCATCCAAAAGGCTCTCTAAAATCCATTCCCTATTGCCTAGCACGACGAATTTGCACTCTAGTAACTGACGAAAACCTGCGTAAAATACGCCTAGAAGAATTACGGAAAACATTACACATGAGAGAATATCCCACCACTAATAGACAAGGGTTTCCAACTAGCATGAAAGATACCATTGGAATCCTTCCGGAACCTAAAAAAAACAACACGAAAAAGAAAAAAAAACATTCTAGCATACGTTTCCACTCACAAAAAAAAACAATCCGGAATTATTCACAAAGATCAAAACCCACATGGAATTACTCAACAATAATAAAAAAAAAATAAAAGAAATCTAAAAGACAACCAAAATAATTAACAGCAAACGCCAGCCCCAAAATTTAAAAGACATCCTCCCCTCATTGAAATTCGGACAACTGTTATATATCGACAAACAACAAACACGCATATATATAAAAATATAAAGTTATATTTTTATTAATGACGATGAACCGTGTAGCATAGGGAACAGAGAATTGAGAGAGCGCGCTTCTAATGGGTTGACGGGAGTGTAGTCTTATCTGTTGTGTCTCTCTCTTCGCCGGCCGATCTCTGTTGCTCCTCTACTGGAGAATCCGTGTGCCGAGGTCTTTTTATAATCTTCCAGAACCGGGACTTTTTCTTCCGGTTTTGCCTCGCCCACGCACGGCCACGTAATTCTCAGAGACACCTGTTCTGTTTGCCTCTGTAGTTATTTCCGCTGCTGCCGGAAATAAGGTCAAACGACATCCGTTCCTTTCAACGACCGGAAACACCCTCGCTTGCATCAGCCTTCCTCGGGTGGGGCCAGATTGTTATATTACATTCCTCGCCCTCCCATTTTCCAAAATGTTCACCTAAGAACATTTTAAGCGCAACACAAGCCCGACAATTGTATAAAACATGTGCACGCCAAAACAACAAAACATGTGCATGCCGAAACAAAAAAACAACAAAAAAATATATAGGGGAGCCTACATCGGCAACCCAACAATGTTCGTGTCCATCGTGAAAATTGTTCTACCAGCTCGATGTTTCATTGTTCTTTTTTTTTTTTTTTTTTTTTAATATCCATTTTCACAGAATTGGGCAAAGTTCTTAAAATGTTCATTTTCTTTCTCGACTCTGTCCATAAGCGTAGACGCCTCGATGCACGACCACATGATCATAGGCGGTAACCGCGCCCCAGTTTCTAAACTGACATTGAGTAAATGACCTTTGACCAACACCATGCGTGTTTCTGCTCGAGTTTATTGTTACACATGTAACTTAATTTAATTTAATTTAATTTCAAACATACTATGTTTGAACACAGAAAAATGGCCATTATCTGCAGTACATATCATTCATAGTCTGACCGAGAAATGTTCAATAGAAAACGAAGAAAATTACCCTGATTCCAACGTTAATCCGCATGCAATTTACTTGTGGAGGATTAGAGGTTTCATCTATATTAATTTAGTCTAAAAAATGGACCCGTGACTCGTAGTTCCTTAGTTTGTACAATGTCTTCTATTCCTTGAACTACTTCCTCTGGATTCGAATCCAAGCATATCTGATTTGTTGACATCTCTCTGTTTAACGCAGAGACATTTGAGTGTTGAACACCCGTTGACCCCGGAGTACTATTCACAACGGATAACTCCCTTTCCTTTCCCGAAGCACTGTTGCTTCTTTCACACTTAAAAATCCGCTTCCTAGCTATTATTCCAAGGATTATCATAACGCCGACTATGCCAGCACTGACTCCTATCGTCAACTTCTTCGGGAGTTCTTCATATCCTTCACTAAATCTTTCCATATCTATCTGTTCCAAGGTATTTACTAGTTTGCGGATAGGAATCTCCTCCATATCGCGCAATTCTACCGGCATGGTGTCCACTGAAAAACTGGGAAATTTCTGCGTAATTGGGGACCAAACCACTGAACCAGAGACGTTTATGGGTGTGAGCTGTAGCTTCCCTATGTTTCTAAATCTTGAGTCACCGTTAACCTGTGCAGCCAACACCATGTGATCATTGTACGCAGTACACCCCTCCTTTATCCGTATACTGGCCAGCGGGGCCTGGGCGACAAGCTTGCTCCGAGACCCGCCACCACAAAGAACTGCAAAGTGCAAATCCCTGGTAGCAGCGACCATCCAAGATTCCCGGTCTACCCTGATTGCGATTGGAAGTCGAGTATTCGTTTTAACTGTGACTCGACAGTTCCTCTCTATTCCTGCTTGATTATGCCGAAAAAGCGACATCTCGCAAGATTCTCTTGAATTGGTAGCATAAACGGGACCGGATACCTCGCACAATCCGTCGGTACTTGCCGAGCACCGTGTCGCTTCAGCCTGGTCGAAGAGAATATAGCGTGTTCCAGCCCTATTTACCGCGATCATTTTTGACTCCATTTCAAACTTGGGCGACAACTTGGATCCGAATGCTGAACCTGATCGTGTAGGCAACGGAAGAGGAAAATTCAAAATGTTATATACTACATAGGAGTGTTCTCTATCCACCAATGGGACGTCCACCACAACCACAATCGATTTTGAGTCAAAAAGTGTCCCACAACTTAATGTTTTATAATAATACCAGATGTCCTTATCTGGATCGCTTGCTAATTTGAAATTATCTGGGAGCGTCTGAGCTATTTTATGCATCAATCCCCTTAAGTCGTGCGGAGCGATTATGCTAGGAGACAAATGACCAATCGACAATAAGTTGAGCTGCAGTTCCAAATAGCTTAAAGCCATACGGACGTCTAAGAAATATTTCCCTAATTTATCGACTATAATCTTGTACAACCAGTATCTATGGGTAAGGATCTCTAATCTGGATACTCGTTTATCCAACCCCTGTGTTGCGTTTGCCATGGAACCTACAATCCCTTTAAGGCTAGAAATAATTTCATTTATTTTGTGTCTATTATTAGATACCTCATGTCTCGTAACATTTATGACGGAAATGCTATCCTCTGTCATATGTAGTATCCTTTCCTGTGTATTTGCTAACTTACCCAATGCTCTTTTGATCACACGTAGATCATCTTCCTAACTATTTCACTTAAACTATCGTTAATCCTCCCACTGCTTCTTTCCCAATCCTATAGCATATCAGCCAATAAGTCTACAAGACTTTTCAGTTGTTCTTTCTTTTTGTTCCGATCAACTGTGGAATCTGCAGGTCTATCCGTGTCAATATAAAGTTTTCAGAAATTAATATATCTTCAAAAGATATTTCCCAAGTCACATAAATGAAAATTCACAGAGGATGTTGAATTGATGGGAACCTGCACAAAAGCATAATTCACAAACATAGAAATGTAAATCATTTTGTAGTGTACAGTCATTGAAAAGAAATCCAAAAAAAAAGAAAACCTAACACTGCACAAACCAAAGAAAACATTGTTATCAACAAGTTAATCCAATTATCCACTTTAAAGAGTAGAAGAAACTTCCTTTACATGATTTTACATTTCACTTACTCAATAAAAGTAAGATTAATTAAGCAACATACCAGTAAACTCACTTCACATATATGGTAAAATATTAACAAAAAAAATAAATCATTAACTCAGATGTTTTATACTTACAGATAGGTAAATATCTCAACTTTATTCCTCCCGTCAACCCCAACCTATGCGCTCTCCGCTAGGCGTACTACTCTCTGCATGTAGTCCTGCACCCCCTCCGTTCTACCCTTAATGTGTTCGACACCGAACAATCCACATTTCTCAATTCTAGGGTCAGATCGGCAAAAGTATGCTGTTCCATTTTTTTTTCTAACTAGACTTATAAACAAGAGCAGAACACACACACTATCAAATCAAAGAGTCACCTACCTTGGCTGATGTCTATAGTCGTGCGGCTGCTTCTATTTTCGTCTTCTTTTTTCTTTCTATCTGGTAGTTTTAAGTCCGTTGAATTTCAATCGTCGCCGTGGCAACCAGCTCGCATCTAACTGTTTTGTTGTCTCAAAACAGCAAGTCACTAGGCACCAATTATGTGTCTTAATGACTGAGCCGGTTAGAATAGCGAACAGAGAATTGAGAGAGCGCGCTTCTAATGGGTTGACGGGAGTGTAGTCTTATCTGTTGTGTCTCTCTCTTCACCGGCCGATCTCTGTTGCTCCTCTACTGGCGAATCCGTGTGCCGAGGTCTTTTTATAATCTTCCAGAACCGGGACTTTTTCTTCCGGTTTTGCCTCGCCCACGCACGCCCACGTAATTCTCAGAGACACCTGTTCTGTTTGCCTCTGTAGTTATTTCCGCTGCTGCCGGAAATAAGGTCAAACGACATCCGTTCCTTTCAACGACCGGAAACACCCTCGCTTGGATCAGCCTTCCTCGGGTGGGGCCAGATTGTTATATTACACAACAACACACAACAAAGGGATCACAAAATGCAACAAAAAATATGTGGGGTATGCAACAGGACAATAGAAGGAAAACACTTCCAGTTCGAAAATAAAAATTATTCGAAATAAAATTGGAACTTAGCTGCAATTCAAAAAATATAGTTTACGCTCTAAAATGCGATAAATGCACAAAGATATACATAGGAGCGACACAATGCTTAAACAATAGGATTTCGCTTCATAAGAGAAATATAAAATTATTACGTAACAGGAAATTATATATTTCTAAACATCTACATGAATGTTGTGATAGCAAATTTACTGTCGCACCACTCTATCGAAATACAAATTATGAAATATTAATGCAGGAAGAAAGATTCATGGAAAAATAAAAATCTTCGCTCAACAAAATAACACGAAACAGCTACACACTGAAAAACATACAGAAATACGCATACATACACACACACATACACAACCCACATACTTATGCACACACACGAAACTCAAAAGATAACTCTAAACAAAAACACATACACAACCCACATACATGTACACACACACGACACTCACAATATAACTACAAACAATAACACGGAACCCATAAAAACAAATCCAAAACATACAGACTAAATAAATAAAAACATCCGTCGCGCACACAGACACACAGACACACACACATGCCAAATTCAAAACACCGTCAAAGCTATAAAAAACAACTAAATGACATTAAAAGATAAACCACGGCTACAAAAGGATAACTCTTACACACTAATAAAGTCACCCCAGACCAAAAACACTTAAAATTGGGATAAACACTTGAACCTTTCATCTGTTTATTTATTTATCTGTTTATCCATTTAGACACATGCTGATGTGGAAACAGACCATTCATCCTGCAAGCATTTGATTAATATAATTTTGATTTATTTTTTATCTAATTTTATCTTACTTTATTTTGTTTTACTGATTTTATTTATTTTCCTATTCTTCCTTTATATAAAAAAACAATCTTGTGACCAGATATTCAAAGAAACTCAAACGTAAAATCGACAAATTTATTCGCCTGAAGAGTCAATTTTATACTCGAAATACGTGTAGCGTCACAAGCGCCTTTATGGACAATTAATGTTTCATAACATGTATAATTACAAAAGCAATAAATATGCACTTCAAAGAAAACTTTCACGGATTCTCACACTTTTTATTCCCTCTCTCTCTCTATGTATATATATACACACACACACAGACATATATATATATATATATATATATATATATATATAAATTGATTAAAGAACTTAATTGAAACTTTAAAAAACAGTGCTCAATATAAGGCCCACACTTCCTATTCACCATGTAAGAACGTGTCTGCCTTAATTTTTGTTATATATATATATATATATATATATATATATTATATGTTATATATATATATATATATATATATATATATATATATATATTATGAGTAGTTTGATATGCTCGCCAATGTACATGCACATCACAAATCATTACCACTCATCCTCAGACATACGCAGAGACCTAACGTATATATAGTATGAAACATTACGAACTTTATGGCGTTTACATCTTTTTAATCTCCATCAGTCACAGTGAGAACGATAATCCTTGCTTTGCATCAAATTTTCATTTCCATCATTATTATTCTCACGTTTGTTTTTGCTAGACTTGTACTCTATTGAAAGACATGTGTAAACCCTATTCCAAAACGTGTGTTTCCACAGATATTGATGCTGTCAGATCTAAAAGTCATCATTCTCAAAACGATCATTGCTCATATCCAATGCTGGTTCTCTTTAACGTTCATTAAGGTTTGCCAGTTACCAGTGAGTGACGTTTAATTGTCGTATGTTTTGCTATTCGGTTTTCATCTTAGTAGCCGTAATCATAATGTTTCGACTCTCTTCCTATTCTGTAATATTCTTAAAATTTCAAATACTTGTGTCTCTAACCCAAAACAGGCTAAACTTACTTGATGAAAGGATGTGAAACATTTCTGGTTCACTACCAGTTGTTAGTTCGACTTTTGAATTAATTTGAGGTAGATAAACTTAACAAAAAATTAGTTCAGTTAAAGAAATAAAACAGTAACACGCATATATGTTTGTTCAGCACTGATATGAAATTTTCCGTAAAAATGGCTAGCAGAATGTGAAAATTCTACCAACAACTGGATTGAATAAATGTTTCGATTAGAACTATTTCTGTTAATGAATATAGAGACAAACTATTTCTGTTAATGAATATGGAGACACACTCGTGAAGTAGGTCAGAGGATACAAAAAATGTAAGTTCGCTCATCCGCAAGGTTTGTATTGTGTTTCCGGTTCATTCTAAAGTCTTCACATGTTCATTCACTTCCAGTAGCCTCTGTTGCGTCTCAGTCGCATTATCACCTTATTTTGGATAAATTGATTTAAATGTTAGCAAGCAAAAAGAAATTGATTTTTTTAAAAGTTTCACCCCAGCAACGCGGTAACGCCACTGATACGCAAGGTGCTACACAAGAGAATAAAATTTTAGGCAATGCGGAGTGTAATAAGAAAGATGAACCAGTTACAGTTGATGCAGAGAAAGGGCAAGGGAAGGATGTGAACCCAGGAGTGAAGACAGTTGCGAAGGTAGAGAAAAAGTAAAAGAACAAGATACACGAGTTGATGGAGAAAGGACTGGAACCAAGTGGGTAAAAGATGGGAATTGACAGTGCATTTAAATTCCTGTAGGTTGTAGTCTTCAGGAAAGCAATATATGGAAGAGAGTTCCACAGGCAAAATGTGCGAGACAAGAAGCTGGTAGAAAAGAATTGTCGCCTGCATTAGGCTGATTTAACTGTAAAAGGGTAGGAACTCGCCGCCAGTCTGGGTGCACGAGTAAATTCTTGTGAATGGAGACATCAGTGATCTAAGTTCGTCGGAGCAAAAGCCATGAAAATATTTTTAGAAGAGAAAGAGGGAAGTCACATCCCGCCGGTAAGAAAACGGTTGGAGTCAAGCTGCCATGTCGGGACCAATTACATTACAAATTCTCCTTTGCAGCCAGTCGAAAACACCGACATTAATAGCAGGGGCACCAAATATGACCACACTAGCCTATGCACGGTCGGATGGTTTAATTGTATATGTGCAAGATGAATGCAGGCAGAAAAACCTTCCTGGTCGGACATAGTGACCCAATCTTCCTTAGCTATTGACTCAATATAACGGTTCCACTTTATGTCGGAAGATAGGAAAGTCCGAAAAGGCGAAGTATTTTCATTTCAGGAAAACTCACTTGATCTATGCCTATAGGAGGTAGCAGAGATTGACTGCGATGATTGACAATAGTTTCGTTTCAGAAACATTGAAATTTACGAGCCACTTCTTCCTCCAATTCGCCAGGTCATTCGTAAGATCCTATTTAATACAGGAACCAGAGAAGAATACTTCTAGCAAGTGGGAATGCAGAAAGTAAAATAACAGTAATTATTGACTTTAGCGAGAAGACAGGAGATTTCAGGGGTACATTTCTTCAGGACAATGAGCAGGATTTCATCACCTCCGCTCGCTTTATTGGGGTCAATTTTTGATATTATCATAGATACTAGAGATGGAGTTATGCAAACATCTAACGTTTTAGCCTCAATTCAATGATTGATGTTGGGTGCGGGTACTCCAGACGTGTAAAATATGGAGTTTGATGAGAATGTGAGAATAAAGCTCTCGGCCTTGTCAACAGATGCTGTGAGGACCACGAATTTTTTGACTGTGGGAGGGACAGAAGATTTGCTGTTGTTTAGCACACGTTAGCACAGCCGCCAATAGTCATTGTAATCGACCTTACGGGCAGCTATGAGCTGCATCATTCTCTCAGCAAACAACAGTTTGGCGTTATTTAGGATACTCTTACACTCAATACGAGCAGAAGCAAATAGGCGCTTATTGTGGTAAGATGCATGGCTCCGAAATAGACGGAAGTATTGGTTCCTGTGGGCAATAGCTGTCAAACACGCAGGTGAGAACCACTGGGGAAGAATGAGGTTTGGGAGGGAATATCCTGATCGGTATGACGGCATCAATGCCAGCTTTTACACACGAAGGGACTT
The DNA here is from genome assembly GCA_037127315.1 of Ascarosepion bandense. Taxonomy (NCBI): domain Eukaryota; kingdom Metazoa; phylum Mollusca; class Cephalopoda; order Sepiida; family Sepiidae; genus Ascarosepion; species Ascarosepion bandense. Next base: position 709,153 of record JBBBDQ010001673.1, read on the forward strand.
CAGAGTTGCAGTACTCAACTGAAAGACTGAACACTTTTCCCCAAGAGACGTCGCATAGGAAGTCGCGATACGCATCCAAGTCTTCTCTTTGATAGCAGTAGTAGATCCTGTTGGTAGGGTGCTCCTGGTGGGGGTAATGAGAGTGAAGTGAGTTATTAATAGAACCACCAGCATGATCAGAGGTACCGAGAGGGCAAAGCTGCGAGACTTGGAAGAGGTCAGGTACAGAGGATAAGCAGAGATAAAGTAGAGAATATTAATTACTCATCTCTAATATTTCTAAATAACAACACCTCTAAATCTTACAAACAATTTAGGGGCAATTTTGCTAGACTGGACTATACCTAGTATAATTTGAAGGAAAATATAGGACAATGAAGGGTAGATTCACCGTCAAAATTCGGCTGCTATGTTTTGAGGTAATTTATGTGTAGTACAGAAAAATTATCTGTATATATAAAAAAGGTTTATTTTTATCAAATAAGCGGAGACATGTCCAACATTTTAAACGTCAAGATTAAAATGATGGACTTACCACTAATTCTGGACGGAACACATATATTTAGATTATTAAAAGTTTAAAATAGAAGATAGAACATGGTGGATAGATACACCGGCAATAATATTCAGATTTTCAATCACCTCAACTGGTTTCCACAACAGTCTGCTTCAAAGTACCTACTACAGACATTGTTTAAATAGCAAGCTTTATAAAAGATTGACTGTTGAAATTAACTCCGATTATAATCATTTCAGGAAAGAAAAGTTTACGTTCGACATTAGCTAATGACCTGCGATTTTTTTAAGAACAATGAGGTAATTAAGTTAAAATAAAGTTATTCATTTCTCCTAATTAATCCGAAATCATTATTAGATACCAAAAACAATTCAAGATTTTGTTCAGCGTTTTAAGAACTAATTGCAGAAAACGGTGTTCGTGAGTGTGTTTGTTAAACAGCAAAATAAAAGATTAATTGATTAGTTGATTAGTTGATTAACGGCAAGAGTTATTTAACGCCAAATCTAAATATTGTGTATACATTTTTAAAGGTAATAACTGTTTCAGTAATACATGTTTTATTAATTTACCCACCTCTGCAGTGGGCGGAAGGAATTAATTCATAACTTTACCAACGATATGTGAGCGTAAGTTAATCTAAAATACTCTGATGAAATTAGAATTCAGTCTTCCGATAACCATTTCAAAGCCATTATCCACACTACCAACACACCCAAGCTTAGCATCTGTTATTCCCTCATCTAGATATAGAAAAGCATTGACTTTGGTCAACTTTATTGATCTTATGGTAACCAGTGTCTTAGCGTAATTTGTCCGTAAACATTGAATTTTAGATATAAATATCACGTATCTTATATGACTAATTGAACATGATATTAACTGTGACATTTTCGTTAGAAAATATTGATTTAATAAAAACAAGTCAAACGGGAAGAGATAATTTTGCTTTTTTGTACATAAATGAAATTAGGAAAAATGACTAATAGATTGTTTTGCGAATCATAATGAAACAAATTATATGATAATATAGGTAATTAAATAAATTATTATGTGCAAGCAATTATATTGTATTAAGTGACAGTGTATAGAATATATGATCTCATTATCATCACCATCATCAACACTGACATGACCTGTTTTGGTTGCAGTGTCATTTTGCAGCGTATGACCTGAACAAATCATTCTTATATTTGTGTTGAAAATTAGAGATTGAATTATTCATGCGTTGTGTGTCTTGGGTTAGTCGACCTGGCGGAATCCATCTGTCATCTAGGTCAAAACACGACAGATGTGCTACGACGATTTGCCCAAGGAAAGACAAGCGCTGATTCGATCGACGGAACAGTTTGTACTCAACCTTGACTTGAATCTAGGTAGTCCTCCACCGAGTGATTAGCTAGCTCCGCAGAGGCTGCATATGCATAGCAATCGATCCCAGTTTAACCCATTGCAATAGATGATTTAGGCCTGCAGAATGGTGCATCCCCACTCTGACAAGTTTTATCTTGGGTATATATATATATATATATATATATATATATATATATATATATATAAGTTAATATTGAGATTTTCACTTAGTTAAAAAATGTAAAAACACTCTGAACAGGCACAGTATTACAATAATACTCTTCAGGAATCTCTGAAGTCGACATGAAATATTATTGCTCGGCTAATTGTTAAATTTTTTCGCATTAAGTCTAATTATGGGTCTAGGTCTATCAATATCGTTCACTTTATGATCAAAACATGCTTAAATTGCCGTTCTATCAGTAAACTAAAAAATGAAATTTTGGCACTAGATATCATTAGCGTTTAACATTATATATATATATATATATATATATATATATATATATATATACATACATACATACATTTATTGTTAATATATATCGTTCCTTTCTTCATATATTGTGGAAATTTAATTAAAATACGTATGTTATTTACTTAAGCTGTAGAACTGGAAACTTAAAAATATTTCCTGGGAAACTTTGATATTCTCCGTTAAATTCATAATTATATATTAAACATAAAAATAAAAGAAGATATCTGTTTTATCAAACATCATGGTTATTTTTCTTTTAATATTTTCACCCCATATAAGTCGTTAATACTACTGGGATCTCATCTGCTACTGGTACTGAAAGATAATTTTTTTCCAAGTAGCGAAGTGACAATAAAACAGCAATATTTAGGAGGGTAAAAATGACGATTTTTTATTTACTTCCTGGAAAATCCTACGAAGTTTGTACGTTAGAAACCATACGAAAAAACTAAATATAGATAGTGATAAAAATTGATATCTAAACTTATTTACAAATGGAACTTTCTCTGTGTGAGTGTCTGTGTGTGTCCGTTAACTATAGACTCCGAAACGATTGAACCGACTTTCTTTAAAATTTACACAATTGTACTATGAGCATCTGCAAGTGTTCTTGGTTAGATTTTGTGTCGAGGTACCCCCGATAAATATCGAAAAAGGATAATCGAATAAATCGGGTTATAGAAGGAGTGGTTCAATTGTAATCAAATTTGATACACTCATAGACAAAACATAAGAAACGATATTCGGAAGTTTCAAGGTTGCAGAAAATCGATGATATATATATATATATATATATATATATATATATATATATATATAAAAGGTATATTGTTTATGCTTATCTACTTGTATGTCTGTTTTTTTCAGCCTTTTTATTTTAGTTTTTGCTTCGGATTTGTCTCTAAGCACGTATAATTGTAGTTCTTAGTCTCAGCCATGATACCATTTACTCAGAGGACTTATTTAGCCTTGAAAATTCAGTTTACGACGAAAGAAACTCATTTGATATAGATTCCATGAAATCAAAATTTGACTTAAATCCAATAATTTTTCTTTCAATCTACGGTTTCGCTTTAACTAGAAACACCTATTGCTTTTTAATCTTTCGTGCCAACGTCCAAAGTGTCTGAGCTCCAAGATCATGGATTAGTTTTAAAGCTTTTATTACACCCGGGCAACGCAGGGCTATACTGCTAGTAGAGTAATAAAACATACGATTGTAGCTAAATAATTCAAAAGTAAAACAATTAGATGTATTTAATTGTCTAGTATTATATTCATGCGGTTGTTGTACCAAAGGACAATTTGAACAATTGTCGTTAAAATAATTACAGAAAAAAAAACAGGAGGAAATCACGTTACGCTAGTAAGAAATCCACCGAAGCGAAGTTGTCTGGGAAGCACCGATAATATTAATTTTCTTTTATTATTTTGTCAGTTGAGAGAATCGAAATAATTACAGTCTGCGATGAATAAATTGTCGTCTTAGATACGCAAAGAAACAAAAGCAACAATGGTATCTCATATTCAAAGAAATATTTACCGAAAAAACACACAAATATTCCAAAATTTTAAAGAGTAAATTATTCAGTAATATCACCATTTACATTAAACATGGAATTCAGACAACTTCGAAGATTCTTTCATCTCTTGTACATGGTCACCTTATTTATGTTATTTAATGTTGGTATTCTTAATCTTTGCACTCAGTGCATTTTGATGCTGCAAGTTTTTCTTGACTCTCAGTCAGCAGCACAAGATGCATAATAACCAAGAAAGTTGTAATCTGGGGTGCTACGTGGACAGATGTAAGTAGTCAAGTGATCGCAGAGATTGATGGAAAATGACAGGGTAATCCTTTATTGGACATGGTGTAGAGTTCTGTTTCAAGAGATATGGTTTTCCAGGATTCGCAATATTCACCTAGAGCAGGACTACGTTTTAAATTTACTTGATGTAGACGTTCGTCTTGAGTTTAAAACCTTGTAGGATAAATAGATGTCGTAATCAATAGTGATCAATCCAAACAACTTCGTTATATCCATTAGGCTCATTCAACTCTTTCTGAGTCCTATTCGCTGTCCTCGGATTAAAACCAAAACACACATAAATATTCGGATTAGAGCTTCTTTCCCAAATGCCAAGAGGTGCAGTATGACATTTCCAAATTTCTGTCGGAAATCATTGCGTCGACCGACAGAATTGCATCATGGTATTATTTCCCTCACAAACGGTGTCCAACTATCCTTACTATACTGTGCAGTAAAAAAAAAATAATGAGCCTACGTTAAATTAAAAATTACATTGGCAACAAATTCCTCCTACACACGCACTATATACAGGAACAAATGACAAATCCATAAAAACGAAGAGGATAATCTCCCCAAGATTATCTAATTAATATAGACTAATAAACCGATAAAACTAAAAAGCTCAATCGATATTATCCAGGGCAATATGAAATAGAAAGAACAAAGCAGTTTTTAATATTACTGCTGCCGAAATATATTCTTGATTTATAACCGTTTAATTGTTTCATTTTCTTCCTCTCTCTCACTTTCTCTCTCTCTCTCTCTCTCTCTCTATATATATATATATATATATATATATATATATATATATATAAGAAAATCTGTTCTCTTTTAAATTTTAATTAAAATTTCTTAACTCTACTGACAGTTTGAATTTATCCATCTAACAAACAGTAACCACTCATAATGTTTCAGGGCGTATGTGAACTGTCCCAAAATTTTAACCACACCAGATCGTTTAAATAATTCCAATTTGCAGGTGCTATGTCTCTTCTTTTTACATGAGCTGTTAACGAGAAATATATTGACCTGCTCCCTCACAATAGGTTGAATAAGAGATTATTATATATTGCTTTTATTAAGTTATCTATTACAAGATAAGCGCTTGTCTGCACTGACTGAAGGAATGCTGCGATATACACAGCTAGAACCCCAGGCGATGAACAGAACTAAAAATAATTGGATTCGATTAATAAATTACAAACGTACACAACTACATTCATTTAAGTGTTCATCCTAATTACCAATAGATAATCGTTTTCTATTTTTCCTCATTTTTATCAGAATCTAATTTGAATGTTTATAATTTTATACATGCTTTTAACATTGATACACATATTGTTTGATACTTCTCTATAGACGGTGTAGCTTCCTTTTAATACTATTTTTATGTTACTTATAAATGTGTTCTCTTATGGAACTATGGTCCATAGTTAACAAATGAGATCTGTGTGTATGTAGTTGTGATATATACTATATAAGATTTTCGGTTTTTAAAATGATAATATCAAATCACATTATGTACGTCAAATCACTCATTTTTTCCAGCAAATCAACCAATTTTTTGTCTATCCTGGTGATGACTGCATTAATTCAAGTATTTCAACCAAGTTTCTTATTCTCGACTGTGAAATGAATTTACTCCTTGACTGAGAATTTAAATGATTTCAGCAAATTTATCGGCAATAAATGTTTCTTCTTTAAAATATTATATATTAGGTTCTTGAATAAGTTATAGCTATTTATGAAGAGGAAGCGTCCCCAGAACACCGTAAGTGTCGTTTCAGGTTGTAGCTCATATATAAGCAAGCTTGAATTTTAGTTTATTTCGTTTCAACGAAGTGTAAACAACTTTTTCTTCATAGCGTTAAACATGTCGGATGTCCTACCAAAGAAAATGTATTTGAGGAAAATTTTACTGCACTATTTATTGAAGAAACATTACATCTACTGCCCACAAAATACTTATTTAGACTTATGCCACCCATGCCCTGTCGGAAACAACATGCAGAGGAAGGATTTGATGCTTCGAAATTAATTATTTTGATATTGAAAATAAAGAACGGTCCCGCGTACTGAAAACAAAATTTCAAGACTAAGAATTAGAGAAATCAATTCATGAAGACCCATGAGAGGCGCAGACTGAACATGCAGAATCATTAAGAGTTTATCACAAACCTGTTTCTAAAAGTTTGAAATCATTACGAAAGCAAAGGCATTGGTGTCTTACGGGTCGAGGCCGTGTGAACAGCTGCTTCATCGACAGAAAAAGAAAGGATTTTGCATCGTGTCATGACCTGCGACTAACAGTTGATACACTCTGATTGTCATAGAAGTAAAAGATTTTGAGGGTTGAGGATAATCCCACTATGCATCAGCATCGACGACAAGAAAAAGATGGTTCGAATTGTCTGCTCTTCGTTTGTTTGGATCAGCTCGATGGAGGTGATTATGAACTATTCAAACCGACCGAAATCATTACGAGAGATCGCTACTGACTACATTTGATATGATGCATTCAAGCTTTGAAGAAAAAGAAATGGCCGCTATACGATCAGAGACCAGACAGTGTGATTTGTAACATGGCAAATGCTTGTCCACATGTGGGACGGGTGAAAATTGACATAGAAACACTTAAATTGGATATATCATTCCACACACCCAGTCCACTAGACACTACCCCGTCCAGTTATCACTTGTTCCAATCGATAGCACATTGCCTGGCTAAGCTGAATTTCATTCTTATGAATATGCCAAAAATTGGTCAGCTCGTGTTTAGCCACAAAAAGGTGTTGTTTTTCTAACGTTGAATTTAAATGCTTCCTGAAATATGGAAAAAAAATAATAGCTACCGATAAACAATATTGACATGTGTCGTGCTAACTTTTGTAAATAAAACATTACATATAAAAAAATACGACATGTGTTCGTTGAGATAGGACGAAACGCCTAACTGAGTGCTTCCTCAATAACTACGAAGCACAGAAGCAGGAAAAGATGGTAAGAAACTAAATGTCACAAATCACAGCAATACGAACGGAACTTGAGCAAAATGTCTACTGGGGCCGATTTTGCAAGACACAGTATCTTGTCAGCAATTCACTGATCCTTGTTGATTTTCTCGTTGCTTTATTTACAGGAAACAGTTGAGAGAAATAAGTAACAAGAGAAGTTGCGGGTAGTTCTCTATCTGAAAATGCCTTTATGTTCTACTGCTAACTTGAAAAACACTGATGTAACTGTTTTGATCAATTTATACATAAAAATACACACATGTAGATAAATACAAACACACACACATACAGATATATACATATTCAAATATATATATATATATATATATATATATATATATATATATATATATATATGTAGTATATATATACTACCTGACATAATTGTTTAAAAGAAATGATGTATTTCATACCAATGTTAGCATTTATTGACAGGTGGATAATTCTAAAAGAAAATAGAATGATTTTTGTTATTATTATCTTGCAAAATTTTACAAAACGAAGAAGCAAAGATCAACTTGTCAGAATCTCCCTTTCTTTTCTTCATTCTTTCATTGATGAAACTGCAATATAGTTAATTATGAAATATTCATAAATTTATTTGATGCCAATGTTATTCTGCAGTATTAACAGAAGTACTATTTTATTCTCATTTACAATTTTTCACTTCGCAATAAATACTAAAAACAGTAAGAAATACATCAATGATTTAACACACTGCAGTGGCCTATTACTTATGACCGGTAGAGTATATATATATATATATATATATATATATATATATATATATATATATATACATATATATATATATATATAATAGGTATTTATATTTATTATTATGACTAAAGGCTTTAAGTTTTTATTCATGTATTTATTTATTAAGGTGAAAATAATATTGCTCGACTTAGTTCGTGTAGTCTCAGTATAGGAAAAGATACCTTTCTACCAGAATCTTTACGCCTTTATAATTTGGGAAACAATTCCAACAGCCAAAGTGTGCTGCTACATATTTTGCTACAAGAGACTGTCATGATAGATCACATTTTTATCAGGATGATATCCTATGACCTAACTGGTAAGGGCACAACTAAGAAACGTGTGGCTATTAAAAATAAATTTTATATTTAAAAACCAGATTTAAAATTCTATTTAAATATTACTGTTGTTTAAGTTTCGCTTACAGAAATGAATCCAGTACACGGCATAGATTTATTTACGTCCCTACGATAAACGTGCATTCCTAAAATATGAAACTTGAACATTGCTTTTGGAAAATGGTCGCCACTGGCTGCTGCAGAAATGATTATATAGAAAGCAAACGGGATACTGTTTCGATTCATATTTATTGGATGTTTACTAATATATCAATAGACGAAATTTATTAATCGTAAATAGTTGTTATAGATTGAGTGTTCGTTTTTATCCAATTTGACATAAAACAGTAAAATTACTTGAAGATCAACAAAATAACAGCTATTACCATCTAAAAGTTTCAGAAATTCTCAAGCGATTCATCTTGCACTAGTGCCTCCACAACAGGTGTTTACTCGTGCAACCAGATTGGCAACTGATTCCCACCCATTGACAGTTAGGTTAGCCAAATACAGACGACAATTCTACTCCTGCGGCTTCTTTTCTCGCACTTCCCGCGTGTGGAAATCTCTCCCATATTCTTGTCTTCCTGATGGCTACAACCTCCAAGAATTTAAGTACAATGTCAATACTAATCTATTAACCACTGGATTCTAGCTCTCTCCCCACCCCGTATATTATTCCCTTTCCCTCTACCTATGTAACTGTCATCACACCTGCATTCTCATCTATCTATTGCTCTTTTCTAACTGGTCTGTACTCCTCACTCTCTTCTAATTAATCTTTTTACAGTTATGTAGCCCCATCAGTGGCATTTCCGCCTTGCTCGGGATGAAATGGTTAAAAAATGTTAGACCACTTAGACAGCACGTCAAACAAATTTTATTTTAAATCGAGAGAGCCTAATAGATGTAATTAGGACTATACACAAAAGTAGTCATCCACCTCTCCATTTCTTTTTGGGAAGTTTGAATAACACAACACAAAAGTAGTCATCCACCTCTCCATTTCTTTTTGGGAAGTTTGAATAACACACGATTAGCAAATATATTTTCTTTGTATAATCCTGACTCGTTGATTATCGATAAATACATGTATGTACGTTTTATTCACCACAGTATCGATGAAACAAATTAAATTTATTTTCCTTCTTTCAGATTTGAACACACTCCAAACTTGTTTTAATAATCGGCTCTGATCAAACACATGACAATATTAAATTCAACTTCTCCCCAAAAAATGTAATCGTTTTTATTTCTGAGTTCAAATAAATAGTTCTAATTTTCATAAATACCTACCATACACAAGACGTTCTTTCCTATTTATCATTCTATGCACACACACACACACACAACATATATATATATATATATATATATATATATATATATATATATATATATATTAGTAATCCACATACAAGCCTGTTTCTCTGTATTGCTGCTAATCAGTGTGGCTAGACACAACAAATTGCTTCTGGCAAGATTTGATGTCAGTGGGAGTCGCTACACCTAAGCTATAGGCGCATGGAACCAGAGAAGGCAAATTTTAACGTGTTGTATATAAACAGTGTATACACACACACACCAGTCACCGAAAGAATTCTATTCATTTCTGAAGTGTAATGCATATATCGCAAATGTGGAAACTGTTTTTAAGATTTTTTTCTCGAGAGCTCAATCGTAATGAGAGCATAATATATTAGTCATCCACATACAATTCTGTTTTGCTGTATCACAGTGCATTGGTGATGCTACTCACATCGATATATATGTATATATATGGATGTGGCTAGCTACACTGATCCCATATATATATATATATATATATATATATATATATATATATATATATATATATATATTGTTTTTGTTTAAATTAGAGTATCACCTCCGCATAAAAGTTATTTTGTAGTTAGAAAATATTTGCTTAAATGTTGGACCACTTAACCTTATTCACTGTAGCTTCAGAATGAGTAGATTTTATTTTTCCTAGTATTACATGATGATTTTCATCTCTGGTTTTTAAAATTATTAATATTAACAATGATTTTCCCCTCGCTTGTTATTTGGTGGATAATAGTATAGATGAAAAGACATTACCCACCATTCTTTTATCTTATTTTAATATTGGGAACATTTAGGTATTATGGATTTGTCGAAGTTGTTTAATTTCATTTTCTCTTTAATTGAGAGTATAAAATAAAACCGTATTTTCTCTGTATTACAACATATTTCTTATTTTTCGCAAGCACTTCACATTTAGCTTATCTCAATCTAGCCACAGTTTTACTCCGGAAATCTAGTCCTTCCCAACGTATTCTTGATTTTTATAACGGTTACAAAACTTATACAGCAATTTTCGACATTATAACTACGATTACAAATTCGGTTTCCTTGCAATGTTTCACCATTTCTCCAGAATTTACTATGTTTTAATGACAGTCTCTATATTGATGGAAAAACAAAACTCACTTCTTTCTACAAAAAAGAATTTTCTTTTTCCCGAGAATTGATGATATTTTTAAACGTACATTTTTTTAAAATGTATCAAGTCTACACTTTCTCCATAATTAGCCGATTTGCAAAATAAAATTTAGGTGCTTTCTCAGATAAAAAGAGATATTTCGTATAATCAAATTTATTGTTAAATATTCATTTAGTGAGATTTCGCACTGGAGTAACTGTTTGCTTTCCTTGAAAATAAATCTTCTGCAAGGAAACAACGAATAATCTTTCTCTTTTCTCAAGTTAGATGTTAAAAGTTACAATTGCAATGAGGATGATTTAAATCCAAAGTAAATCAAACTTGTTTTAAATGTAAATTCATTTTTTGTTTTTTTAGCAATGTTCATGCAGATGTTATCTTAGTCTTTCGAAATGTAATTTAAGGTGTTTCTATAATTGTTGCTTCCTCTAAAGCTTGACATTTCTTTGCTGCATTTGTATATTTTTTCTTCCTCGTATATATATATATATATATATATATATGTATATAATATGTGTGCCTGTGTGTCTGTGTGTGTGTGTGTGTCTGTGTGTGTATTTTAATTAAAAGAGAATAACTACCCAAATACGAGTATCGCTTAAAAATATTATTCAAACAAATAAATTAAGTAGGTCGGTTGTAAATTCCATTTGGTTAATTTCAGAACTTTCTGTAATAAAGAATTGATAGTACCTGAATATATATATATATATATATATATATGTGTACTATAGTCATCCGCAGACAGATCTGTTTCGCTGTATTACAGCTCATCAGTACGGCTTAGACTCCGTTCTCATCCTAACCCAGGATTGAAACCCGACCGAATCGGCGTCAGTCGGGGATTCTACCCCCCCCCCCCAAGGCTACGAGCGTCCGGCAGAAGAAGGCAGGCTACACACAAACACACACACACACACACACACACATATATATATATATATATATATTCTGGTACTATCAATCATATTATTCAGAAAGATTTGATTTTCGTATACGATGAAAGTAATGACGATACAATGTTTGAATTGGAATTATCTATTTAATTTTTTATTGATCTCACAACAGAAAAAACAGAATTCACGTCCTTCGAGTTTAGGACATATTTCGTTATATTTTTATTTTTATTTATGCGGTGTAAGTTTCAGTGTTTTTTCAGTGTTTTTCCCAAGTATATTTAAGAAATTTATGGAAAATCATCTAAGAGCATAAACTCATCAATGTATTGTTTTCATATTCTGAATTTGATCTCTTTTTCTTTCTGCACTGAAGTATTCTTTGTTGACTGTTTTTTTTTTTTTTTTTTGCAAATACATAATGATTTCTGCTACCTAAAGTGTGGCTCCTGGGCTTTTCTCTGTTTTTAGTTTGATTCATTATGTTTCTTTATTATTCTCTTTCATCGACTCTATTGCATATAGTTCAATATTTAATGCTAGAATCTCACGCAAGAACTTGACACAATCGATGACAGTATTCAGCTACGCTGCAGTTCTTTTAATTAGTGTAATAAACTTTATATCTGTCACATATTGTCATTATTAATCATTAATTTATGCATATATTTCTGTTGCGTAATCTTTATTAACATTGAGTTCGAATGCACAGATTTTTTGTTCCATGAAAACTGTCTCCCTTCATACAAGAATCATAGAAGATATTCTGGTGTCGATGACAAGATTATTTTTATACAAATATCGAGGAACCTAAATAATTTGAGTTGTTGTGTTATAGATCAATATGTCAGAAAACTAGTTGAATGTATATCTGCAAGGAGAGTGCTTTGTGGGTGCTAACATGGATTTCGGCAAAGTACTAATCGGAAATTAAAAGAAGGAAACACAAACATCTACCAACAGTGGGAAACTAAATATTTTAGAAGCAACAATTGAATGAATGCCTCCCAGAAAATACGACACATAAAAAACACGATGAGAAACATTGCAAATAGATTCATTCAAGTTGAAGTAATAGATGTTGTTTAGCCTACAATATCATTATCCTGGTAAATAATCGGTTAGTAATACGAACTAGAAAGTGTATTTGCACTAACCAATGCTCATCACCATATGCGACCTCAATGTGAAGGCATATGTCGAAATTAGATTAAGGGTATAATAAAAATGTCTGCTGGTCTAATTTTGATTTTGTAATAAAGTTTTTGTTTGGACATATTTCTGTTATTTAACATTGGTGATGTGATGTCAAAAGCAAACAAAACGTGAATAAAGTATTGAGTTAATTATCCTATATTTTGCCTGATAATCTTCGGTACAATCTTTCATGGTGATTGATATACGTTTGAAAATCGCATAATGAAAAACCGTGAAAGTCAAATTCTACTGCTTTATGAAAATTTTCTTCTAAGATAACACTGAAATCATTCACCAGCAGGATGGCTCTGAAATTTCTTAATCCAACATTCTCACGCGTTTGCAATTCTATTGAATATTTATATGTTGCATAAAACCAAATTATTTATTCCGATGAAATTTACAAACTAATTTAAAATTAAGAACTTCTTCGTAAAATGGTTATTCTGTTCCGAGAAGATAAGATATCTTTCAGAATATATTCATGATCGAGAAAGATT
>JBBBDQ010001673.1:725000-762500 GCA_037127315.1 Ascarosepion bandense
CGTCTACAATATGTAGGAAATCTTCTTCTCCTAACCTCACTGAGTTTAGTAGGTAAGTGCATTATATAATGTTTTCATTTTCACATACAACTTTTATGCACCGTCTGATGATTACATGAAACCGTACGGAAATGACAGTCTTGGCCGTCGCTACTTATAAAAAAAGGTTATTGAAAATATATCATTGGTATGACATTTAATATGACATTGATCAGTTTCCCAGCGTTTCTCCATAAAACACTCTTTTACGAGCTGCTTATTTTGTCTTTATTCTCATATATATATATATATATATATATATATATATATATATATATATGACCAATTACAGGGTTTTGAATTTCAATTCGACATTTGATCTAGTTATTATACTGAGAATGTTCTACGAGCATACGCTTTAGTAGTCAAATCCACTAGATTTAAATCACTGAAATCATATCTCACTTTCCAGAAATTGAAGGTTTTATAAAGAGAAATGTCTCACTCGACAGGAACTTAAACTTATGCTTAACTTGTTTTCAGGTAAACTAATAGAATTTATTTATTAAATTAAAACGGGATGTCTCTTGAACAGCTTGTAACCACAAAATAGAAAGTTTTGGTTGTGTTAATAAATATATGTATTTGCCAATGGCTGGTTAAAATGTGTGCGTTGAGCAAATTCCATGCAGTGTAACTGCGAACCCGGTTATATATATATATATATATATATATATATATATATATATATATATAAAGGAAAGCTCAACACGTCATTTAGATTGGTAATAAATTATAATTCATTTCTATGAGCTACATTAGCTCATCTCATCAGACCACACTATATTCGTTCCATTCGGTACAAAAAATATTACCGGAAAAAACATGTCATTAAAATGAAGAGGAAAAAAAGTAAAACGATTTAAAGAAAAATACATTGGCGTCATCTTATTTGGGGATCTCTAGACCAATCGCAAAGAGGTCATCTTTCTTGGATGGTGACATAAAATCATTATACGTCAAGTTCTAATCTCATGGGTACGCATATATGTGTAACTCCACATATTAACACATTCACGTACACATATTTACCCTGAACTGGTATCATTCCTTAGAAATTCATAAAGAATGACAAATAAAAAAATAAATTCAGCCATTAGTCAAAGCATATCTACAATATCTAAGACTGGGTATGAAATTTTGACTGACACAAGTTTAGTTCAATATCTGTACAAAAATTTACAAAAAAAATAAAGCGTTTATAATAAAAATGGTTTGATGCAAAAGCTTTTACTAAACCGCATACAAATCAGTTTCTAATTTGGAGATTTGCTGATTTACGCTAAAATGTTTCAATTAAATTACATTTGAGCAAACTATATTTTACTTTTTTGTTCACTTATTCAATCTAACAAAAACATCACTGAATCATTATCTTTGCATATTATACGATGTTCAAACTTTTAATCTAACAATATTTCCCTTAGAAAATTAAAACTACCAACGCAGGCATTCGTGAATTGGTATCTTGATCGTAAAATGTAGAACAAATACTTGCACATAATCATCAACTGGAATGTTTTTATATATTCTAAGAACAGAATTTGGTAGCGATGTGAATTCTTAAACTATCGTGTTAGTACTCAATGCTCCTATGGAATTCTATTCACCTCAGCCAAATAATGGATGCATTTATATAGCCTGGCTATTCCGGGTACGTATAAATACATTTCGCTGTGACAAAGAGGTTTTGTGCAAATTGTTTATCATGTGATTCTTATATCAATTCCTTTTCATGGTTTCTTTCTCTTTCCCGGGATCAAAAGGTTTTTTTCATTCCGTGATCTTCATCCATAACGTTTTCTCTTGTTCTCAAGGCCTTATTCATGCATTGACAGGTTTTCCACAGTTTCCGTATCAAATAGAACTTCTTGATTTTCACTGTGTTAATCTGCAGGGCAAGTTTCGTTTTGTTCAGCACTATCATTACTTGAGGTGTCCGTAGACATTTATTTTATTTTCTTCTTCGTATTTGTTTCGTGACTTCATTTGATCTGCATTGATTAGTACACGAAGCCCGTTTGTTTCTTGTCTCTTAATTTCTTAGTCCTCTCTTTATCCACGAAAGCTGTTATCCATGAAACAACGAAAGAGGGATTTTTTATGATAACGTCTATGTCATCGGTGTCGTCATTATTGTAAAATCCTATGTCCCTCGTACTACTACCCAATTCTCATATGTAGTTCCATCCTTCATCTAATCGGAGTAGTTATACAACATGGGGGTTCCGGTTATGTATTCCAGGGAGTAAGCTCGATTTCTAATTTTTATTCAGTCTCAATAACCCATCGACTCTTAGTAGCATTAGGTGGAATGTTTAAAAATAATCATGGAATATTTAGATTATTTAATACTCAGTCACAAGTTAAGAATTCAGTGGCTGAAATAAAAGAAAATAACTATACATTACCTTTGAAATCGTAAATATATATTTTGATTTGTTACGGTTGTATTTAAGGGAAAAGAGTAAGTTTGGTCAATGAGATATAAAAAAACAAAAACGAAATTACCCAAATTTCTAACAGGTTAAAGTTATTAAAAGTAACGAAATAAAAAATGTTGGTAAACAGATTTCTTCAATGTTTCTTAATAAATACATTTCAGCAACAGTTAACATAATATTTGTACGCTACGTTATTATATAAGAATAAGATATATGGAAATTCACAGATTTAAAAACTATGTTGAGAGTAATTGAATGACACACAATGTTAGATAAATGTAAATTATTTTACAAACTTCAATAGCAAGAATTTGAAAAATTGGTTAATTTCTACAGAAATTAATGCAAGAATAATTAATAGGATATGTATATTATACTTCTAATCTAAGGGACTTCATATATCAATACATTGAAATACATTGCATAAATACATTGTTCGTGAGGAAACCAATGTATCAACTTGATGTGGCCGTAAGCATATGCTAGGAATTGCATAAAAATAGTACGAAATTATATATTAGCCAGAAATTATTACAAACATTTTAAAAGGATTAGGCTTTCATTATTAATGTATTGATTATGATTTGTAGCGTTATGGATATCGTCTAGAAATAAGAATACGGAGAGCCGAGTTCGAATTCCAGTCGAATTCGTTTCATTCACGTACGCACAAATATCCGTGGAAAAGTATGAATCCATCACTTCTTTAATTAGAAATTAGTTAAATAGCAAGACAGATTAAATTCTACATTAAGTAGAATTTGAACACTATTTGAAAGAAGGATATGCAAGAGTTACTGCAAGATATCAGAAAAAATTTTCATTAAACCAAAATAAAATAAAATAAAATAAAATATAGTTAAGTTTACATTTGAATCAATCTTTCAAATAAGCAATACATTCATGCAAAAGTTATTCTTTATCTGCAAACATAGTGATTCGATCACATTACTCTATCCGTGATCTTTGATGTGGCATAGCAACGACGTCTTTATATCAAAGATCGACTTTCAAAAAGTCTGCTTCTAGATGCGGAAGTTTTTCAGCAGTCGGGATGTATAACACAATCGACTATTTACTGCATAAACACAACAGACACTTTGTATACTGAATCGTGTAAGGCGATTCACTAACGTGAGTCTTTTGATTTTTTTTCTCTATTCTTCGTAAAAGACTTTGTTTATCGGCACGCACGTTTCCACTTATTTCCTTAGTGGCCTAAAAAGTAATGATGTCTAAGAAAAGCTTGTACATTTACTTGTTCAAAAAGAGTAAGTAGACTTCGAATTTTGGGAAAAGTAATCAGCTCTGTGTTCCGTTTAGAAATATTCAGTTGTATCTCATCCTTTAATGTAAAGCACATCTATTTATCTATCTATCTATCTATCTATCTATCTATCTATCTATCTATCTGTTTCTCTCTCTCTCTCTCTATATATATATATATATATTATAAGGAAACGAAAAACAGATACATTAAAATCTACTGATTGTTGCGTTTAATTTTATAAAAAGAGCTCAATACGGAGTAGAGATTAATATTTTAATTTTGTTAGTACAATGGTTTATAAAAAATTTATACAACACGAAAATTTCATTTTTCAGATTATTATTGTTCTTTTTCAGAGCTATTTTAAAAGAAATGGTGAAAACGGTTTATTATGGAAAACATAAAATTAATTCATTGTAAGCGATCATGGCTTTCCTCGTCTCCCTATCTCGGGTGGCTCTTAGCATACTTTCTACTATTACACCACCCAACCCCCCTCTGCTCAACTCTTCAAATATGTTATCCGCTGATTTTCTTGTCAATTTTCCCTTTATCTGACATGTGAGTATCAGACTTTCCAAGACTTCCTTCCTCATTCCATATTCTAAGAACTTCAGCTGTGTCTTCCTGATGCTGATTTTTAATTTCCTTTTCGTTTCCATTTTTTCTAAAACCTCATAGTTTCCCACATGCTCGGTCCATGATAATCGCTGCATCCTTTTGCAGATCCACATTTCTGTTGCTCATGGGTGTATAATTAATCAATCAAAAGAGATAATTTGGTTGAACTATGAATTTGAACAGTTATTTCTTATGAAAGTGATATGTTATTCAAAGTTGACACATTTCATCTGTCTATGTATGGTACATATTAGGAACACATATTAATGAGATATGTAGAGAGTGGTTTGAGTCAACAAGTCCGATTTTAGGTTTATGCAGAAATTGATTTTATACAACTGAATTTGAAGTGGATTAAATATTTGACGTTAAAAATTAAGTAACTATGTTATAGTGATACATATTGGATTTTTGAAAAACAAATGTATTTTGGGTTATTAATTATTTGATAAAATCATTGTTATATAATGCTAGATCATAAGTTTTATATGAATTTTATAATTAAATTATTTGCAAAGTGAAATATTTACGGTGTTTACATATTACTGTTATACAGTTATATGGTATAGTAGTATTTTATTTTTAAGAATCTTTATATCATGCAGCTTTTCTTTCTGGTACAGAGGGCATCTGTCAAAGAATGATTTACAGATTCTTGTTATTTGTTTTTTAGAATGTCCCTTTTTATCTCGTGGGTTTATTTTGCTTCTTTTAACTACCAAAATTACGCAGAAAGGGATTTTTGGTTTGGGTACGCGTTATTTTTTATACACGTTAAATGCATATACCATCACGATTTGAAAGTGTTTTGAGTTGAACGTATGTAAAGTTTTTATTGTTGAGATTTTATTAGATGATGTAGTACAGTGGTAAACAATCACATCTAAACAATTGAGTAGTGAATATAGTCTTAATATTAAGGTTTCTATTAATACGTTTCGCTGAGTATTTTGGAAAACAACATGGGAGGGCGTATTGCAGCAAAGATACATCATTAACTAAAGAAAAACAACGGTAGAAAAAATGAAAAAAGCAAATGAACATTTAAAACGTGGTCTTCGAAAGAGGTTAAATGTAATGTTAGAGATTAATGCAGATAGAGATATATTCTAATGAAAGGGAATATGAGAGACATTCAGTTAGAGCAAGAAACAACGAAAAATACACCGTAAAAACAGTACAAGTTAGTGGTGAAAATGTAATTGCCTGAGGCTGTATCAAAAGCGATAGTAGAAGAAAATTACTAAAGTTTAATGGAAATCTAAACAGAGAAACAGCAAAGCTGATGCTAACCTTCAGGAGTTCGTCCTGTTGCGCCCTCTTGCAGCAACGTTTACGAGAGAAGGGATGGTGATTTATCTTATTTTATAAAATCCTATATCTGATGCAAACAAAATTGTTTCACAACATCTAGCTGGATGGTTATTTTATAACTAGAATCAATTTCACATAAGCGTACCATCTTCAACATACTGAATATTGCTGTCACATCTTGTTTGGTGATTTAGTGATATTTTTATAAAAAATGCAAACACAAATCTGCAATGTTATAGGTTTTAAGCTGGGAACACATTTTCAGTCAGTTACATGCCGCCGTAAAGCAAATTCTTTGTATGTTTCTATAAATATTTCAATGGTAATTGTTACGATAGTCTTGTTTCTATGGTATTAATTTATTTTAATAATTTAGTCAGTTAAATATCCGTGATACATTGTTTGGCGATAACTGTTTTTTCAGCCTTAAAAAGGATGCAATTTGGTAGTACCAAAATGCCATCATCTCTTAAAAAATCTATATTATGTATTTTAATCTCATGAGGTCATATGAATCAAATAACCCCATAAAGACAGAAAATGCAGAGTTTAACGAACATATTGTAAAGTCAAATTGGTATATATATATATATATATATATATATATATATATATATATATATATATATATATATGTATCGAATAAAGGAATAGGGTTGTTCCAACGAGAGTAATTAGTGTAAAATAAAAAGTGTGAGAAGCCGTGAACGTTTTCTTTAAAAATTGTTCATTGTTTTGGTATTTATACAAGGTATAAAGTATTAATTGTTCATGATTTGCGCTACACGTGTTTCGAGTCTAAAATTGACTCTCTTCAGGCGAACAAATTTGTGGTTTTATGTTTGGGTATCTCTGAATACCTGAATGATCAGAAACATCAGATATTTAGAGATACTCAAACATAAAACCACGAATTTGTTCGCCTGAAGAGAGTCAATTTTAGACTAGAAACACGTGTAGCGCAAATCATGACAAATTAATATTCCATAACTTGTATGAACACAAAAACAATAAATATATATTTTAAAGAAAACGTTTACGGCTTCTCACACTTTTTATTATATATATATATATATATATATATATATATATATATATATATATTTCTGTTTCTTCGTAATATTTCGTAAAATTAATTATAGAATAATACATATAATAATACAGAGAATCCTGACTGGAATCCTCTTCTATGTTTTCTGTATTTAAGAACTCAGGAGAACCCTCGAACTATAATAACTATCGCCTTATCAGCATCCTACCAAATTTCTGCAAAGTGTATGAGGCTATCATCAATGCTGATTTAGTTCAACATGTTACTCATTAAAAACATTTTTTAGAGAGACAGTATGGCTTCCGCTTTTTGAGATCAATTGCTGATTTGCTAACTGCCATCATCGAATGTATATAGTAGGCCCTCGATAAGAACGCCGAAGCAAAAGCTGTTGTCCTGGATATATCCGAAGATATATTTTTGTTTGGGTCTGACACGACGGCCTTCTGCGAAAGCTACAGGGCTACGGTATCACTAGGCGCTTTCTTGGTTTGATCCAATCATTCATATTGAACGGCATAATAAATGTTTTCATGAACGGGCACGCCTTCAGAAACTGTCACACGAAAGCTGGTGTATTTACGGTTTTATCAAAGGCCCGACGGTCTTTCTTATCCTCATCAACGATATCCCTGATATAACCAAATCCCAAGTAGGTATTTACATTGACGACACTACCATTTATTCTGGCCTCAGTTAGAAATCTGTTAAGGGGGCATAAAGATAATCTCGCTGCTGATGTTGAGAAGGGCCTCCAATCTGTGGTGGACTTGGGGTAAGAAATGGCTCGTAAACTTTAATGCTTCTAGATCGAAGCTGCTATCCATCAACCACCACAGACAGTTCCTCCTACCCTCTCCATTAACATGAATCTAATTAATCTCCCCGGCATCCTAGACTCAGCCAAACTCAAGTGGAACGAATAGATTGAATTCATAGCTAAATCTATTGCGAGGAAGGTTTTGGTCACTGTGTCGAGCTAAGAAGTTTTGCTCGACTGAGTCTATTTTGCACATATACAAATCAACCATCCACCAATAAACTGAATAAGGTTGTCATATCTGATTAAGTTCCACTGGCATTCATCTAGGGATTCTCGTCAGGTTCCAGAAAACAATATGCAAATTAATCGGTCTAGAACTGGCAGCTCGGCACCAGCCACATTCTCACCGACGGGATGTGGTTTCTCTTTTTCTCTTCTACATATATGTTCATGGCTTCTGCTCCAACGAGCTTACCTCGCTGGTGCCACAACTACAATAATTTACAGACACTTTCATTTCTCTTAACTAAAGATTTATATTAAAACATTTTAATTTGAAATTTACCTATTTTTCATGACCCGGACACTGATTTTGAAGATCACCTGCTATATATCGTTGATCTATCATCTTATTCAATTCACAATATTCAACTTTTCTGCAGCAGAAAATGCATCCACGAGGTTAATTTAAAATAGCAAATTAACGTTCAACAACAATGACATAACTCTACAATATACACTTGTGTTAATATCTTGCAATAATTATTATCTAGAAATTTGCATATTAATTCATCATCTCTGATATTCCATTCGTTTAATAGATTTACGTCGCCAGTTAGCAGTTTCAAAATGCTTAAAATTATCTTCTCTTATACAGCACGAACAAAAATGCATTCATGTATTTCTTATCCTTAAAGGATATAGATAATATTAAGAAATAAATTTGAGAAATAATTTTACACAAAGTCTCCAAACCTTGCCCACCCGTTTCACACTCCACCCACAGCTATTGAACAGGTGAAGAGGCTCATCCCTTGTTTCCTCTTTAGGATGTGGTTTCTGGTTTTCTCTTTCCAATCTTCTCACTTTTTTTTCAATTGGAGTAGATAGATCTATCTATCGCCCGGTTCACCCTCCACGCACGTCTATTGAATAGGTTAAGAGGCATGTCGCTTGTTCCCTGTTTAGGATGTGGTTTCTGACTTTCTCCTTTCCTATCTTTTCACTATTACGTAGCCCCCTGCACATCAGTGGCATTACCGCCTTGCTCGGGGTGATACTATTAATATATATATATATATATATATATATATATATATATGTGTGTGTGTGTGTGTGTGTGTGTGTGTGTGTGTGTGTGTTTGAGAAATATGCTTTCTATTAGAACACATTTCTCGTTAAGTGTTTTTCTATTTAACTTTCTCTATGTTTTATCTGTGTATATCTCTGTGTTTAATATTTAAATCCCCCTTCATATGTGATTTTTATCTTTTAATTGTATTAATTTTTTATTCAATTGGTTTTCAGCATTTGTTACAAATTTTATATCGGTACTGATAAATTATTTTAACTTTTCGTCTTTAATGTGTTGTTACATAATAATTAGTGTTTTCTTTTATTAAGATTAATTTCATTATGAACAATGATAATCTTTGCGAGGAGCATTATGAGTAAAATAATTGAAATATTGGAGGGATTTGTATTTCTAACATGTTTCTTTCTGTCATATCAATGCTTGGTGACAATCATTCTATATATTCATACATAATTCCAGTCATTTTTGGATGGTATTTACCGTGTAAATCCAGACACATAAGATCATTATAACTGTTAATTTTTCATAAACAGTTACTTTTATACAATTACTTTAAGAAAGAAGTGATGTTGAAAATGGGGAATACAAATTTTATACGTCATATATATATATATATATATATATATATATATATATGAGTTCCTTTCAATTTCCATTTACCAACTAAATAATAATAAATAAAACGTATTATTCAAAACGTCACCAATTTTCCATTAACATTTATTCAGAAATTGTAATATATGCTTGTTAGCAGTAAATATTCAATTAACCAATAGAATTATCAAGTTTATTTTATTCTCTTTCCTTTTCTCTCTCTTTCCTTCTCTGTCTCTGTCTCTCTGTCTCTGTCTCTCTGTCTCTCTCACTATATATATATATATATATATATATATATATATATATATATATATATATATATAATTGAAAATATCCTTAAGGTTTAATATTCTTTCACATAAAAATTGATTTTTTTCATAAAATTGATTAATGATTTTTATTTGTTAAAGGTCTGTGTGGGTTAATATTACCATGTCTCTAGGTGGAAAATTGACAGTAGAGAATGGCTACAACATATACATTACAATCTTACTAAAGTGAAAATACTTGTATTGATTACCCAAAGAATTAGACACACCCTGGGGCCATGTTTATTGACGGCTTGCTAATGGATAGCGAAAGTAACGATTTCGCCATCAGCAAGATAAATGACGTTATTGCGTTCGAATGCCGAGAGAAGTGAAAACAATGGCAGGAAACAGAAACATATCAGATCGGGACAGGGACGAGAATGGCAAATATGAAAGAAAATCATAAAGGAGGCGGAATACAATTTAATGAGATAATTTTAAAAAAATTATTATTATTAATAATAATAATAATAACAGGATGGATGATGAGTAGGACGAGGTAGAGAAACATGCTTTTAAGCATTAAAAATAATAAAACATAATAAGATGTTCCTAAGAAAAAAAATAACTGCAAAATAAAAATGATGAAATTACGAATACATTGTCCCACGGAATCTACATAAAGTGCAAATGAAATAGGGAAAATTGAATACATCAATGCATAAATGCATAATTTCACCTCGAATTGCTTCAAACGACAATATATTCACTATGAAGACTGAAATTGCAAAACAGATAGCCGAATCTAAATTTTAAATATAAATGGTGCTAGTAACATTAGCCGTTTCCTTGTAAGGATAGATTTTGCCAAACAACTAAGGCCAATGTTTTAGTTTAAATTTAAAGCATCTTTTTCTCAAAATATTTTTTTCGGAATATGTTATTCAATACGTATAACTGTTATTTCTCTTAGATGTGGTCTTCCAAAGATTTTGCACAAACTGGTGTCGCCTGTCAATATCCTGCTGATGTTCTTAATTTTTCTTTGGCATATATATCTTATCCGTTTTCGTAGTCCATTTGAAAAATACTCAGTTGAATGTAGCGTATTGCTAGTTTTCGATGAATTTATTTTCATTCTGTTCCGCCTGTCTGACTTTTGTAAATACGAGGAAAAATCCTCAAACAATTTTTTGCAAGAGTTCGTATATTTAATATGATTACAAAAATAATATTTATAGACATTTCATATTTATATACACGAAAATTGTGATGTGTTCTAAGTTCGTCATTTAATGTCAGCTGAAATTCTGCAATATTGTAGTAATTATATATTACAATCATCTTTAATAAAGATGCTAACATCACTATTATTTTTTTATGTCTCCGAAAAAATTGCACTAGTTGTTTTGGATCCAATAATTTAGATTTAGATAACTTTTGATGCAGAAGGAAATACATTATAAACCTATAACGAGATGCAAAATCACATCATATTTTGTGGTAGTTAAAAAAGAATGTATAAGAAAATGGAAATATTAAAAATCTAATTCTAAAATAGCGAAAAATATATAAACTACCGTATCTATGTAAACAAAGTTTCTCTCCTTCATGTTACATATATAAAAATATAATTTAAAAATGCTATACAATTACCTGCAAAGAATTATCTCTATTGTAAATCTTATACATAAATATTGTGGTATTAATAAAAAGACTGCATGCTAAGTGTTTCATCAACACCTTCATGCAATATTCAGAGCAACATTGTTAGCTATTTATAAATCCAACAGATAAATGAGAATGCTACTTCATACGATAATCGCGCTGGAGCGTGCAAATGAGTAATGAATCTTTCTAAATATAACCGTTACATTTCACCAAAATAACCGTTAAATAACTACAAGAATCTACACAGAATGCATTACTGGCTTGTATATATATAAAGTAATGTAGTAAAGCAACGCATAAAACTGACAATGCCTATAAGAATGAAAAAGGCATGTGGCCTTTTAGTGTTCTGTACAATTATATATATATATATATATATATAATTTTTTTTTTAATCATATCACCCCGGGCAAGGCGGTAAGGCCACTGGTGTGTGCAGTGGGCTACGTAAGAGTAAAAATATTCGAAAAGAGAAAGCCGGAAACCACAACCTAAACAGGGAACAAGGGATAAGCCTCTACACCTGTTCAATAGACGTGGGTGGAGTGTGAACCGGGTGATAGTTCAATCTATCTACTCCAATTGAAAATAAAATAAGGAAAAGTCAAAAAATTGGAAAAGAGAAAGCCGGAAACCACATCCCAAACAGGGAAGCTATTTTTTAGCTATTAGTTGAATGTTTTTTTAAAGATACACGCATTCGTATAGATGGAATTGTTTCTTTTCTGAACAGAGTCTATTTCGTATATCGACCTGCATAATCAAGAAATCTGAATAAAGAGGTAGAGCACACAGGCATGATAGAAACATACGTACCCCACTTTGCTGCAGAAATCTTCGACTCATACCACCTGTGTCAACCGGTCGACAACGAAGTGTCTCACAATAATGCAATGTTCTATTTTCAATTTGAATGAAAAATAATATATTACTAAGTTAATTTCCCGAAATTACATATCTTCTCACATAGACTTAACAAATTTCTAATGAATTAATAGATCTATTTTAATCCATCAGTTTTTGGTAATTCAAACATTATTATAGTAGATATAAGCATTTGAAGGAGGCGTGCAAATTAATTATATTTTTACGTTAAACCGTGTATATTGCATCTACAAGCGTATATATATCAGACTTCTTAAAAATGTGTCTCCGGCGAGAATCAAACCTGCGTAGGGAGAAAACACCATTTACTCTAATGTGCTTGTTAAAGTTAGAGTTTTGCCAGGCGTTGTCTCTCGTCGTAGTAGAACGATAAAGCATACCGAATAAAAGCAGTGTCCCTCCCACAAATTGTGATCATTTTCATCATTTTCACCACTACAACATATGTTTTACATTTCAGAATGCGTACGATATAATATATTTATTTATAATTTGATGATTAAACAATGTCTCCATATATATCTATCATAAATGTTATAATATCAATACAAAAGTAGTTATTTTGTTACGACACTACTTGTGTTATATCAAGCGGTCGAAATAGGTAATTTAGTGATATTATAAAGCATTTCTGTTATGAATTCTAAATAAATAGTATTATCTTATATTCATAGCATTATTACTTTTTTAATTTCAAACTTTTTATTATTATTAATATTAATATTATTGTTACTAATATTTATTTTAAATATTATTATTATTATTGTTGTTATTGTCATTAATAATGAAGAACATAATAATAGTATTAGATTGTTTTTAAAGATATATTTTTATTTCTTTATTTTTATCTTCATTAGCATGTTCTGTATACTACTGTATATGGTACAATCATTATTAACTATCTGATGAGTTATTGTTGTTTCAATGTCGAAACAAAATGTAAAGATTTGTAGTAGATTGTAGTCTGTACATCTTCTAAAGTATAGTTTATAATAAATATTCATTGGTCTATTTTTATATTGATCAATGTTTTAAATTAATGTTTTGAACCTTGTAAATATTTTTTTTCGTTCCTTATTCATTCGTATATATATATATATATATATATATATATATATATATATATATATATATATATAATACGTTTTTTATTTTATTCAGTGTGTTGATGTTGATTCATGTGTATGCATAATTACAATTTATAACGACCTAAGCATAAAAATATGCTAATACCTAAATTCTAATTAAAACCAAAACATATTCAGTTCATAATATTCACCTGATGATTGCATAATGCATAAAGCCTACGATTTATGTTTAAAACGTAAGATAATATGCGTCAATATTAATTTATAACTTTTGCTCTGTTATACCTTATTGAGCACTGTTCTGTTAATACTAGGTAAATATTTATAAATTTATGTACATCATCGCGTATATACACATAATCAAAAATACACACACACACGCACATATATATGTATGAAGGTTTCAGTAAAAATGAAAGAGAAGTTGGAATGTTTAAGATTTTAATGTAATTTTTCATGTGATCTTATGAGTCTTTCTTTTGAGGACAAATTATATAAACATTATTCAAATATTTTGTTTATCGGAGATCTTTCGGCTATACTTTTAGCCATTTTCAGGTATTATTTTACGTGTCACGGATTGTAAGCGGTAATATGTATGATCTAGAGAACTTGTATGTTTTATATATCGAACACGGTAAGCATATTGTTAGGTAGTTCGTAGATGATGTTATTGACTACGGTTTTTTTTTAATTTTTAGTAACTTTTGCATGCGGATGTTGTTATAATATTTGTGTTTCCGATAGGTTTTGGTAGGCTTTCGAGTCAGCTTCGTGGTGGGATGGCCTATATAATTATGAATATTATAAGAGATTAGGATCAAGAACATAGTTCTTTAAAGGATATGTGAATTCATAAATATTGTTGGTTTTCTTGTAGTGTGGTGTTTTCGAATGATGTGTCAGCACTAGGATGCCTCCTGTTTTTAATTAATATGAATTTGGTTTCTGAAGAAGTTATCTGTGTTATTATTATTATTATTATTATTATTATTATTATTATTATTATTATTATTATCTTCAATATCTTTAGTGAGGTTTGTTTGACACTGCTTAATATGGTATTCAAACAAATAATTTGTAAATAAGTTGTTGTTTTTCTTACATTTTACTTATCTGCCAGGAATTTGACACAAAGTCCAAGAGTTGATTAGCAAAGATACGGAAGATATATGAAATATAGATGGTCAATAGAGGAAGCATTTTCGTAACTATTGTTTGCTCTAGAATATTCTTACTGCATTTCAAAAATGCTTTAATTAAAGTACACATTACAATTTTTTACAATATCATATCATTTTACGAGTATTTTTATGGGCATAGCAGTGAAAAACCGCATTATAATTTATAATAATTATATATGTGAGTGTGAGTATATATATATATATATATATATATATATATATATATATATGGATGTAAAAAGTCACAAGCAAAAGAGCGGGGCATTCCAAAATGCCAAATAGAGTTGGGAGATAATAAATCAAGCAAGTACAAAAACTTAAATACCTGGGATTTATTCTAGCAGGACAGAAAGTACGACACAGAGATCTAAAGGCGAATTTGCATGGCGAAGGAAGCATTCCAGTAGTTGAGAAAAGTATTAACAAACAGGACAATTTCGCTAGAAACAAAGAAGTGAGTACTAGATTGCATGTGGTGTCGTTTCTTTAATATGGCAGTGAGTACTGGACAATATCATGAAGATGAAACAAAACTTGAAGCAGCTGAAATGTGCTTCTACAAAAGGATGCTGCGAATATTATGGATCGAACATGTGAGCAATGATGAGGTTTTGGAAAGGATGGACATGAAAAGGAGATTAATACTGAGCATCAGGAAGAGACAGCTAATGTTCCTGGGACATGCGATGAAGAAGTAGGGCTTGGAGAACGTAATACTAACAGGCAAGATAGAGGGGAAATGAGCCAAATGAAACCAGCAGACAACCTATTTGAAGGACCATACAAAGTGCAAAGTCGGAACGAGGGTTGTTTGTTGTAACAGGAGAAAGCATGATAAAAGCCACCAGGGATAGGGATATGTGGAAAACCATGATCGCTTACGTCCTCAAAGTACAGACCACATAAAAGAGGAAGAATATGTTTAGTTAGTCACTGACCATGATTAATCAGATCATAGCAGCAGGGTAAATTTTTATTTCATTTGAAATGGCCATGGGTGTTAAATAATTTCGGGACTAACAAAATTGCGTAAACAATACATCAAATATAGTAAAGTGGTAAAATAAAGTAAAACCTTATTATATTCCTCTTCATCGAACTGTCTGAGAAGGAACATATATATAAATACGAGTTTTATCTGAAAATATGCATATTGAGATGCATACATAAAATCTTCCCCACAGAACGAGAGCGAGAATTACTTCGGAAATAGTTACAGTTTGTATACGATCTAGACATAACGAAAAATAAATATGATATTTATGACCAGATTGATATCCCAGTTAGCAATACATATGCCAACAGACGTATGTCTATACCACATCGGTTATGCAAAAGCACAATTTTCTGTTTGAAGCCCCCAGGAAAATGATTAATTTGGGCAAGATACAATAATCCAGAACATTTATTGGGAGCAAACAGCTGCATGGGGATGGAAAACGAATTAAAAAGCTACAGATAAGGGCGTAAGACAGAATGATGTACGGTTGTCAGCAGCGGGAACAGCCAGAACGCAAGATACGTTTTCGAGATGTCAGAAAATAGCAAGTACGGAAATTTAATTATCGGGGAAGTGGTTTAACAGACGACAGAAAATGACACAAATGGAAGACGCATTGGAATCGCAGAAGATGTTTCGCAAATGATAAAGACAGTATTTAGAAACAAGAAAATTTTGATGAAATGAAGAAAAGTGTACTGAAATATTATGTAAAATCAATCATTCTGCATTATAGTGAAAGCGAGATATATTCACAGGTGAACAGGTGACTTAAAGCAACATGAACGTGGTTGTACAGAAGCTTGTGAGTAAAGTTTATATTTTAAAAGACATAGGTACAAAATGGCAATTATATTTAACAGCATAAAAAGGCAGGTGAAAGATTTTGGTCGACTATGGCAACCTACTGTGGGATAATCATCTGCCTAGTCAGTCACGTCTCTTTCGAGACATGATCGCCCAAACGTTTACCACGTATGGCACTTAACTAACTAACGAGAATAAGAAATTTAAGATTTTCAAACATATAGAACATGTGAAATTTCAGTAGGATAAAAAACAGCAGACATTTAAAAACATTGTGCAAAAGCAAAACGGGAAGTGTCATTGATAGTTATTTAAAGCAAAAAAGGCTAGGATGTTGTGGAGGGCAATGATCAGCTGTGTAATCATGAAGCAAACAGAATACTAAGAAAAATGTGTAAATTAAATGAGAAAAATAGAATGTTAAGTATATAAATCTATCGTCTATGTAATTACATTATAAGAATATATGCGTGTCTGCATCTGTGTGTGTGTGTGTACATGTGTGTCTATGTGTGTGTGTTTGGGCAATTAAGGATGCTCAGTTGGAGCAGTTGTTAGTATGTTGCACAGTTCAATCGGCGAAACGTGTTCAAATGTCTGTCCAGTTGTTAGATTCCTTTCTGCAAAAATATACTTACGAATTAAAAGAACCTCTCACTTGTCCTTTGCTTCTATGCGTTGAAGTAGATTATATACTGTTTGCAAATTTATTGAAAGAAAAACAATTGTTACTTCACATACAGAGGGTTATGTTCTTGGGAACATTTAGCACACTATTTTCAATGCTTCTCTGTATTCAGTTCTAGAGTAAAGTAAAATTGATTCTGCCCAAGACGTTGGCATTATAATGGCATTGACATTCCCTGTGCCGGATAGCTTAGATGTTTTTCCAAGAGGATAATTCTGAAATTTCTGCTGAAAACACACACACACACACACACACACACACACACACATATATATATATATATATATATATATATATATATATATATATATTCGCTGTACGGTTAAACATCTGATTGCTTTTTTACCCAGGATTGAAACCCGACAGAACTGGCCTCAGTCGGCGATTCTACCCCTGAGCTATGGGCGTTCGGTAGGAGTTCGACTTGTTTAGCGTGTGATATACCATGTATACATACGCCAGTAGTTAGACTATTCTGATTCATTACCGAATGAACGATGCGTAGATGTTAGAATGGCTACTGTTTTTTCAAAGTCTACTATTCTTCCAGAGTACTCAATCAGTGTGTGTGAGCGTAAATAGTCATCCGCAAACAGATCTGTTTTGTTGTACCACATCCCATCAGTAAGGTTAGATATCCGATTGCTTTTTACCCAGGATTGAAACCCGACCGATTTGGCGTCAGTCAGTATATATATATATATATATATATATATATGGTACGTATGGATGAAATAATATTCCTTATCCAAAGAAACACTATTTTTTAAAAAAGTGTTCAATATAATGTAGAGCTAATAATATTTATTCAGAAATTATGGATATATTATAATATCACGACAAAGGTAGCTATTTTGTTTTGACAATTCTTGTGACTTATCAAGTTGTGATAAGACACAGGATGTGCCGAAACAAAATAGCTACTTTTGTAGAGATATTATAACATATCCATGTTATAATAAATATTATATATATATATATATATATATATATATACAAAATTGTCCTATAAAAATGTGTAAAGAGCAAAAAATATACTTTTTCTCATATGCATTACATGATGATAAAGGATGACCACGAAAAATGTGTCCACTGCCTTATAAATAAGTGAGGTCACCCTTCTTAAGGGATCCCATCCGTTTTATATTGATTTGGCATATTTTAGCATAAATCTTTATCACTAAGCAGCATGAATAGAATAGCAAATCTATATTCTTGTAATATCCTCATCTATGATCAAATGATTTCGTTTTATTACTTTATCTAATAGGTATTGAGATATTTATAGGTATTAAGACCCTATTTTGGCAAAATATTAATCTGTTTTATTACAGATTATTATATCATTCCCCCATAAATTTCAAATATGAAATAGTAAAAATAAATAATTTTAATCTAATTTTAATAATATGTAATATGAATATTTAAAAACAAATTTTAAAAGGAAACCACAAATGTTAGATATAAATACCACACCACCTTCAACTACCTCTCAGAAAACTGTGGGAGTTGAAGGTAAACATAGTAATTTTAATTAAATTTTATTATTATTATAAAAAAACGTTATGTTAGCAATTAAGGTTTAATCAGAAAGATTAATTGCACCACGAAAATTATTATTTAATCTCTAATTAGACTGAGAGTTTAATTCACAATTCTAAATTTTGACAGGGAGAATATTTTATCGACTTTTCTATTCAAGTTTCTGAAATTTACTTTCATATTTGTAATATTACTAAATTTATTTCTGACATCTCATTTATCTTTTTAGTGATATTTTCTTTCCAAAATTTTCCTGAAAAATGTATGAAAATAAAATAATCCTATGATTCAACGTGAGTTTTTGTTAAAATCAATGGATAATAAGTGTAAGATGTTTCGCAATAATTTTATAAATAGAGTTTAAAAGATTTCACCTGTGCGTTCTCTTAATATAAGCCAAGTATTCGATGGAATGCTTTTATGAGTGTAAATAGAACACAAATTCATTGTTGTACTTGTGCAAGCCCTTTAAGGCGATGCAACAAGACAGCAACAGAGAGAATTTCAAAGGCCGCATCTTCAGCGACACGTTACTCGCGGAATCCAGCTAGTCAGCGGCAACAGAGTAATTAAAAAATAAGTCAACAAAATTTCTAACAACAAATTTTGCAATCGTTCGAATTTTGATTGCGTTCTTCAGCGAGATTTGAAAATATTCCAGGAATTAATTAAACGGCTTTTGTTATCTTTCTCTATTATATATTCTTTGGTCCCAAATATTCGGAATACTTATAACTAAAGAATGATTTTCTTCAGATATCTAAAGCAATTTTCTGATTGTAATTAGAAAAAAATTAGATTTATCTTTACATTGATGTAAAAATTAGATACAACTCTTTCACATTTCACTTAATCACACATAAATAACCACATTTACATATATATATATATATATATATATATATATATATGTGTGTGTGTGTGTGTGTGTGTGTGTGCGTTAGTGGAGGAAATATATGAAGGTTACCTCGAAGTTGTGTAATGATTACAAGATATTCGCGCTAAACAAATTACGATTGATTGGAGAGTATGATACTCACTGAGTGCTCACTATTTTGCACTTTTGCCACCTCTAAGCTATATTTTCGAGTTCCTTGTTCCAGTATCCATAAAGAAACCGCATTGTTAATGTCCTATTTACGGTCTAATGCTGCTGTGCGCTCTTTTTCCTCATGTTTCGAATGATAAGTTTTGTTACGTGACTCAATAAGCTGATTGTTCTGTGTTTCGTTTGAACCTGGCTTCTTACACACTGCTATGAAAACTGATCTGCTTAGGTCTTCCAGAATTTCGCCGCTGTTGTATATTTAATTTATATTTTCTGTGACCTTGTCTACGCTGAAACCTTCTTAGGATGCCAACATCTCTTTTACGATGCCGTCTGGTCCAGCTGACTTGTTCGTTTTCAGTTTGTTTGGTGTAACTTCCACTTCGGATATTAATATTTCTGATCTGTCTGTATTTAACTGTATTGTCGGTTTCTCACCGTTCTTGTGGAGGAGAGTTCCTATATATTCTTCCTACTGCATAAGTATTTCCTCCTTCTCTAATACAAGTGGTCCTTCCTTGCATTTTATGCTACCCTTTGAAAAGCATTTTTGTCCTGTTAGTTATCTTCTTTATGCATGACTTCTTTATTGTTCATGATTAATCTCTCTATATCTGAGCACGTCGTTTAGTGGTTTTTCTTTATTCTGTCTGCATTTACTTTTTATTGACTTGTATAGATTTCTGTATTCCATTCCATGCATTCATGTGATTATTTTCTGTCTCATTTTCATAATGTCGAGAATCCCGTCTCTGATCTACTCATTTTTCTTCTATTGCTGTTTTCCTTCGAGTCGATGTTGTTGGCCGATGTCACTAATGCATTTTTTTATCTCATGCATCCAATTTTCAGTTTCCGTTTCCACTTTGTTCTTTATGTATTTTTCGCACTAATTTCCTGCTGGTTAATGTCCTTCACAACCGTGTTAGATTGAAGTATGTATGCATTCTTAATTATTTGCCGTTTCATCTTCAGTTTGCATTTAATCAAAAAGTGATCACTTCCACAGTCTTCACTTGGATAATTTTAGAATAACTATCTGCGTTCCTAAATAGTCTGTTTATTGTAATATAATCAATTGTTTCTTTTGTATTTGTTTCATTCTAGGCTTATCCATGTCTATAATCGCCTTGGGTGTTCTTGAAACCAGGTATTGGTTATTAGCAGCTCATTTGCTGTGTACTATTGCACCCAATTTTCTCCTCGGCGTTTGCAGTTTCCTAATCTGAAGTTGCTAACTGTTAGCCCTTCATTCTTCTTAAGAGATTTTCCATTCAAGTAACCAATGCTAATTCTAATTAGTTCCATTTACACTGAGCCTTGGCGCTATCCAATGTGGTATAGAAATATTCATTTTCCGCCTCAGTGCTTTGTGTTGCATATGCTGGTATAACTGCAATTTGGAGGTGCTTTACTTTCTGTTTGACTAGGAGGATGCTTTCGGGTAAATTTCAGAACCCCGAGACACAGCTCTTCATGTCCCTCTCTAGTATCAAGCTGACACACTTTTCAAAATTTTTGATGCCTGTGGTAGCCACTGATGAAATCTACGTTGGTTTGCCATCTACTTTTGCGCACATCTACAATACCGATATTCAATCAGCTTATCTACTGCTTGACATTCACCAGCGGTCGACAATTGTTCGATCTCCTGATGTTCCATGCTACTAAAATCATAATTTATTTGGTATGAACAGTCGCAGGATAACTATCCGGTGACACCTGTTGCTCTTGTCTTTCCGACCCGGGCGTGGGACCAGTTTCAAAGTATTGTGTTCCCTTTAACGCGATATTTATGCTTAGATGGGTATCAGGAAGGGTAATAGAAATAATGAAGAACATGTGCCTATCTTTCATCGACTACGCAATGCCATTTGACAAATTACGGTATAAAGACCTGATATAGATGCTTGGCAACGTTGATATATTTTTGAAGGTTTTAGAGTAATTAAGAATCTCTACTAGCAGCAAACTGCCTGCATACGAGTTTAGTAGATACTCACAGATTGTAAGGGATGTTCGACGTTGAGTATAGTATTAAGAGACAGTAATATTTTGCTGAAAACAAACAAAAGATTACTGGTATTTTATGTGATGTCTGCCCTTCAATATGGCAGCGAATACTGGACATCTTCCGCAAAGGTTAAGGAAAGACTTGAAGCAACCGAAATGTGGTTCTACAGAAGGATGGTGAGGAAATCACGGACGAAAAACTTGAGCAACGACGAGGCTTTGGAAAGAATTGACACAAGAAGGAAACTGATACTTAATATCACGAAGATAAAGCTGAAGTGTTTGGAACAGGTAATGAGGAAGAATGGTTTGGAGAACTTGATGCTCGTGGGTCGGGTAGAGGCGAAGAGAAACAAATCGATGGATGGTGAGGCCAGGATTGTGTCGGGTAATAGGACAAGTTATATCAAGAACGAAAAAGGATGTGGAATGCCATGATCGCCTACGTCCTGAAGAGACATGTCACATATAATTAGAAGTTATAAAATGAGAAAGATGTGTCTGTGAATTAATGTATCGAATTTCTAGACAATTTTGAGGGAATAGGTTTTCTCGGTAAGTAACTGCTCTTTGATCTACATTATTTATTTTGGTTTTGCTTCTATAGTTGATGAAATATCATGTGTATCGGGGATTTTAGATGTACGTGTGTGGTGGCGTTGGTTTAATACGATTATAGATATTATCATTGTTATTATTATTATTTTTATTATTATTATTATTATTATTATTATTATTATTATTATTATTGTTAGTATTATGTTTTTTGACGTTGTTAACATTTGTTACATACTACATACTACATCATCCGTAGTTATTTTTATTTTAAATTCCTAAATGTTGTGGATATTGTGCCCGATTATCGATCTCAGTATTAATTAACATTTCCTTCAAAATCTTTTTTTGCTATAAAACATATTTCTTTTTTTATTAGCCTGGCATTTTTAAATCAATGAAAATAATCTATTTTATTTCTGTGTACGTTGAGTGTTCAGTGGGTCGTCCCACCAGACAGCACCTTCTGAACCTCTACTCTCTAGCTGCTGTATAGATAAAAAACAACTCCGCGTACTTGCAGGCGAGGAAATATTACATTTTCTACAACTACTTTCCACATTGCAAGAATCTCGATATTCCTGTCTTCAAAAATCCTAGTTTTTTGGCGATTTATCTACAAAAATTTATACGGCATGACAAGCATTTTCTATTATCTATTCACAGTTGTGCGTTGTGGTGCAATGGATATCAGCTTGGAACGAGAAATCTGAGAGCCGGGTTTGAATTCCAGCTGAATTGCATTCTCGTAAACGCAAATATAATTGGAAAAAGTATTATTCTGTCTTTCCCTTTTCCAGCTATGAGTCAAATTGTGGTATAGATTGTGTTCTATAGTCTTGGTTCGCAACCAGTCTACCGCAGAAAGTCATTGCAAACTACCGCGAGAAAATGTTCTACCCAGTCAGTCATTGCTCTTCGAAACATATTAGCCCAATCGGGCATCACGTATGGCACATAACTAATTTAACTGAATGATTTACCGTTGTTCCCCCAGAGAAGCCCCGTGACTTGAACATTTTTTTTGGAACATATATTCAGTTCAGTCTCTTTAGTTGTACTTGTGCAAAACGTCCAGAAATACTAGTAAAATGGTTGTGCCTGTTAGTAGATTCTAGACTTCCCTCTATCTTGTAAGGATAATGGGTAACTGCGTCCATAAATGGGTAGGAGGTGTTCAACTCCTACTTTCCAGTTGCTAAATATTCGAAAACGTCTGGCTTCTTTGTGGGCCACGACACTAATTAACTCCCATCCTACATACATTTTCCAACAGAACAATCGTAGAAAGACTCTCATTAATTCCATGGAAACATCTCAGAAGCACTTCATTCCTTAGTTTTATCTGTTCTAACATCCACGTCTAAATTGCGCCATACTCTACACACCTTAAAAATCACCCTCGTTCCCTTTTAAACATCTCACTTTTGTTGTGGTACAGTGGATATCGATTCGGAACGAGAAACAGGGGGGCCGAGTTCGAATTCCAGTTGAATCCATTGTATTCACTTACGCGCAAATACCCTTGGGAAAGGTATTAATCCGTCTCTTCCTTCCAGTTATGGGTTAAATAGCAGGATAGACTGGGTTCTATAGCCTTTGTCGGCAACCAATCTACTGCAGAAAGCAATGGCAACCTACTGCGGGATAATCTTCTGCCCAGTCTTTCGAGACATGATCGCCCAAGCGTGTATCACGTATGGCACTTTAACTGACTGACTTTTCAACACCCATCCTCCCGTGGCTTTTGGGACTGAACAAATGACAAATTTATTGGAAAAATTCCCGGTGTTGATGGAGGTTTTATTTTATGCTATCTGATTATAATTAAATCACTCATAATCTTCGATGTGATGGTTATCAGTCGGTTAGCGAATATGGTTTTATTTTTCTTGAAAGTTGTTCATTGATATTTGGAAAATAGGATCATCAATTTTGTATTTTTTCTTTGTAGAAATTAAGCACCGCTGAAAAAAATAATGTAACATTTATGGTTTTGCTGCCCAACATTTTCGAAACAACATATTTTTGTTTCGCATCATTATGCATGAAATTAAGACATTATATACTCAATATTGGGACAAATGTCAATAAAAAAAGAAACATTAATATACTATTATTTGATCTTTGAGACGTAATTGTGTCATACATGTGCGTGGTATATTGCGAATTAATGTGTAAAATTGAAGTTCCCAAACAGTTGCAAATACTCTCGATTTCTTAGGACACATACCGACTCATGTAAAATATAAAAGATTTGAAATGAACCAGAATTTGGCAGGTCGTTGCTGACGACTAAAAATAAAAATAAAACCTGAAATTTACAAAACAACTACCCACTGCTCAGAATAAGCGAGAAAGAAATAATAAATAGTTCAAACAATCGAGATAAAATAAAAAAAATCTTACATAAGTTGGAGGTTTCCATTAATAGGCTTATATGAACAGGCTGTATTCTAGATGAAAGCAGTTTTAAGCAGAGATTTAGATTTTGAGTGAGGAGAAAGAAAACAATCCGATGGTCTAGTCACGGTTTTATTATGATTAATTATGCTGTTGGTCGGAGATCTTCCGGGTTTAAGATCTATTCCCATATTATGTTGCGACTGGGAATAGAGGTTAAAACATCCCAATTATTGCTTAACTGCTTTTAGACAGTACAAGTTACATTTAACCACTAATAAATTGCTCTGGTTCAAGCAACCAAGGGAAATATTTTCTTTCTCACTAATATCATATCTTAACAAAGCTGTATTCGAGGCAGTTTACTTTTTACCGTACCGTGATTTCACTTTTTTCTTTTCCTAAAGAGGGCCTTTTCTAGATTTCTTCACAGTGACCCGTGTGTAAATGAAACCATTTGACAGATCATTTTAACAAATCTGAAAATTTCAGTTTTATATTAGTTTGAGTTGGAGTTTTGTATAATTCCATATCAAGATCTGTAGGTTATTTAATGCCAAAAATGTAAGGCTTAATGTAATTTTAATGTTTATTTGTAGTGAGAATATTAATTAAATTTCGATTAAATGTTTTGTTGTGCTTAGTTTTATATCTAAACTTATTTATAAATGGAAATTTGTCTGTGTAAGTGTGTCTGTGTGTGTGTCCGTTACCTATAGATTCCGAAACGGCTGAACCGATTTCCTTGAAAATTAACACAGTTGTACTATAAGCGTCTGCGAGCGTTCTTAGCTAGGTTTTGTGTTGAGGTACCCCCGATAAGTATCGAAAATCGTCAATCGAAAAAATCGGGTTATAGAAGGAGTGATCCATTTTAATCAAATTTGATACACTCATAGACAAAGACGTAAGAAACGACATTCAGAAGTTTCAAGGTTGTAGTTCTTACAATCGTGCAGAAAATTGATAATATATATATATATATATATATATATATATATATATATAAAAGGCAAATGTTTTTGCGTGTGTCTGTTTATCTGCCTGTATGTCTATATTGTTTCAGCCCTTTTATTTTAGTTTTTAATTCGGGTTTGGCTAAAAGTAGGTATAATTGTTGTTCTTAGTTTCAGCCATGATACCATTTACTCAGAGGACTTATTTAGGATTCAAAATTCAGTTTACAACGAAAAAAACTTATTTGATATCGATACCAGAAAATCAAAATTTGACTTACATCCATTCATTTTTCTTTCTGTCTAAGGTTTCGCTTTGATTGGAAACAACTATTGCTTTTTAGTCTTTCGTGCCAACGTTCAAAGAGTCTGAGCTCCGGGACCATGTGTAATATAACAATCTGGCCCCACGCGAGGAAGGCTGATGCAAGCGAGGGTGTTTCCGGTCGTTGAAAGGAACGGATGTCGTTTGACCTTATTTCCGGCAGCAGCGGAAATAACTACAGAGACAAACAGAACAGGTGTCTCTGAGAATTACGTGAGCGTTCGTGGGCAAGGCAAAACCGGAAGAAAAAGTCCCGGTTCTGGAAGATTATAAAAAGACCTCGGCACACGGATTCGCCAGTAGTAGTAGAGGAGCAACAGAGATCGGCCGGTGAAGAGAGACACAACAGATAAGACTACACTCCCGTCAACCTATTAGAAGCGCGCTCTCTCAATTCTCTGTTCCCTATTCTACACGGTTCATCGTCATTAATAAAAATATAACTTTATATTTTTATATATATGCGTGTTTGCTGTTTTGAGTCGCATAATTGGTGCCTAGTGACTTGCTGTTTTGAGACAACAAAACAGTTAGATGCGAGCTGGTTGCCACGGCGACGATTGAAATTCAACGGACTTAAAACTACCAGATAGAAAGAAAAAAGAAGACGAAAATAGAAGCATCCGCACGACCATAGACATAAGCCAAGGTAGACTCTTTGATTTGATAGTGTGTGTGTTCTGCTCTTGTTTATAATAAGTCTAGTTAGAAAAAAAAATGGAACAGCATACTTTTGCCGATCTGACCCTAGAATTGAGAAATGTGGATTGTTCGGTGTCGAACACATTACGGGTAGAACGGAGGGGGTGCAGGACTACATGCAGAGAGTAGTACGCCTAGCGGAGCGCGCATAGGTTGGGGTTGACGGGAGGAATAAAGTTGAGATATTTACCTATCTGTAAGTATAAAACATCTGAGTTAATGATTTATTTTTTTTGTTAATATTTTACCATATATGTGAAGTGAGTTTACTGGTATGTTGCTTAATTAATCTTACTTTTATTGAGTAAGTGAAATGTAAAATCATGTAAAGGAAGTTTCTTCTACTCTTTAAAGTGGATAATTGGATTAACTTGTTGATAACAATGTTTTCTTTGGTTTGTGCAGTGTTAGGTTTTCTTTTTTTTTATTTCTTTTCAATGACTGTACACTACAAAATGATTTACATTTCTATGTTTGTGAATTATGCTTTTGTGCAGGTTCCCATCAATTCAACATCTTCTGTGAATTTTCATTTATGTGATTTGGGAAATATCTTTTGAAGATATATTAATTTCTGAAAACTTTATATTGACACGGATAGACCTGCAGATTCCACAGTTGATCGGAACAAAAAGAAAGAACAACTGAAAAGTCTTGTAGACTTATTGGCTGATATGCTATAGGATTGGGAAAGAAGCAGTGGGAGGATTAACGATAGTTTAAGTGAAATAGTTAGGAAGATACAAACGTGGAAAAGTATTAATAGTATCTAAAGCATAAAGTAAATTATACGTCTCTGGTTCAGTGGTTTGGTCCCCAATTACGCAGAAATTTCCCAATTTTTCAGTGGACACCATGCCGGTAGAATTGCGCGATATGGAGGAGATTCCTATACGCAAACTAGTAAATACCTTGGAACAGATAGATATGGAAAGATTTAGTGAAGGATATGAAGAACTCCCGAAGAAGTTGACGATAGGAGTCATTGCTGGCATAGTCGGCGTTATGATAATCCTTGGAATAATAGCTAGGAAGCGGATTTTTAAGTGTGAAAGAAGCAACAGTGCTTCGGGAAAGGAAAGGGAGTTATCCGTTGTGAATAGTACTCCGGGGTCAACGGGTGTTCAACACTCAAATGTCTCTGCGTTAAACAGAGAGATGTCAACAAATCAGATATGCTTGGATTCGAATCCAGAGGAAGTAGTTCAAGGAATAGAAAACATTGTACAAACTAAGGAACTACGAGTCACGGGTCCATTTTTTTAGACTAAATTAATATAGATGAAACCTCTAATCCTCCACAAGTAAATTGCATGCGGATTAACGTTGGAATCAGGGTAATTTTCTTCATTTTCTATTGAACATTTCTCGGTCAGACTATGAATGATATGTACGGCAGATAATGGCCATTTTTCTGTGTTCAAACATAGTATGTTTGAAATTAAATTAAATAACAAATTAAATGAAGTTACATGTGTAACAATAAACTCGAGCAGAAACACGCATGGTGTTGGTCAAAGGTCATTTACTCGATGTCAGTTTAGAAACTGGGGCGCGGTTACCGCCTATAATCATGTGGTTATGCATCGAGGCGTCTACGCTTATGGACAGAGTCGAGAAAGAAAATGAACATTTTTAAGAACTTTGCCTAATTCTGTGAAAATGGATATTAAAAAAAAAAAGAACAATGAAACATCGAGCTGGTAGAACAATTTTTACGACGGACACGAACATTGTTGGGTTGGCGATGTAGGCTCCCCTATATATTTTTTTGTTGTTTTTTTTGTTTCGGCATGCACATGTTTTGTTGTTTTGGCGTGCACATGTTTTATACAATTGTCGGGCTTGTGTGGCATGGGGAGGAGTGTGAGGGTGTTGCGCTTAAAATGTTCTTAGGTGAACATTTTGGAAAATGGGAGGGCGAGGAATGTAATATAACAATCTGGCCCCACCCGAGGAAGGCTGATGCAAGCGAGGGTGTTTCCGGTCGTTGAAAGGAACGGATGTCGTTTGACCTTATTTCCGGCAGCAGCGGAAATAACTACAGAGGCAAACAGAACAGGTGTCTCTGAGAATTACGTGAGCGTGCGTGGGCGAGGCAAAACCGGAAGAAAAAGTCCCGGTTCTGGAAGATTAAAAAAAGACCTCGGCACACGGATTCGCCAGTAGTAGTAGAGGAGCAACAGAGATCGGCCGGTGAAGAGAGACACAACAGATAAGACTACACTCCCGTCAACCCATTAGAAGCGCGCTCTCTCAATTCTCTGTTCCCTATTCTACACGGTTCATCGTCATTAATAAAAATATAACTTTATATTTTTATATATATGCGTGTTTGTTGTTTGTCGATATATAACACATGGATTAGTTTTAAAGCTTTCATTACACCCAACCCACGCCGGGCTACACTGCTAGTTCTTGATAATTGAAGATGTATTCTATCTTCATATTCAAAAATGTATTGTTGGTTATATTTTTCCTTCAAAAATGTATTATGACACTATTTTCTTTCCTTCATATTTGTATTTTGATAATATACTTTCTTAAAATGTATATTTTTCTATCAGAGTTTGTTTTTATGTATATATTTATATGAAAGTCTATTTTTATACTATCGTAGTTTTTTTTATCTCAGTTTTGTAGTTAACTATTTGCCCATAGCTATGACCTTAAGTATTAACAATCCGGAAACAGCAGCAATTAAGACGTGGCTCTCTGCTCCTTACAACTTCCCAATCAGAGGCCTTTCTTTCAGATGCAGTTTGCCGTCTTACCCAGGACCGATCTTTGTAGTAGTAAAACTAATTCTATTAAAATGAGCTCGTCTAGAGTTGAAACCACACGTTTTTATCTTTGTAGCAGATAGATAGAAGTTAATTCTATAAAATTTTGTATGTAAGCAAAATTTGGAAAGTGTCCGATATTTAAAATGACAAAAGTGTCTCCGGATATAAAAAACGAATATATTTACTTTATTTATCTTTTTACGAAATAAAAAGCAAACAATTTAAATTTTCATGTTCTTCCCGGTTCACACTCCACCCACGTCTATTGAACAGGTGAAGAGGCTCATCCCTTGTTTCCTGTTTAGGATGCGGTTTCCGGTTTTCTCTTCTCACTTTTTTTTTGAATTGGAGTAGATAGACTAAATTATCACCCGGTTCACACTCCACCCACGTCTATTGAACAGATGAAGAGGCTCTCTTTTCTAATCTTTTCACACCTATGTAGCCTCCTGCACTTCAGTGGCGTTACCGCCTTGCTCGGGGTGATATAATTAAAACAAAAAATAAAACTTCTGGTAATTCTGTATTAAGTTTTGCGCACCAATCAATTGTTGATATGGATGATTTTGGCTCTTCACAACTTCCTCTATCTTTTTTAATCTAAGTAGCTATTTTTGTTTTACCACCAGTCCTTTTCATTTTTTTAGTTTCGTTACGCACTGTTCTTATTTCTTCCTTCTATTTTATGGGCTTAATTCTGTCGAGTGTGTGTAAAAACATCGCTCAAACAACTGGCTGCCATAAAAGCTTAACGTTTTTATAGGTAAGTAATTTCTTCTGATGAACATAATAAATACTGCTTTAGATTTCGATGAAGCAAAATGCACTTCATGTTGCTCAGTTGTTATATTTCGCATGCAACACTTCAAAGTAAAGTTAAACTACGAAAGTAATTGAAGGAATCGAACGCTGTGCAAATGGCTTAAGGTGTTCGATCAGAAAGTTGTTCAACCATGGTCCTTGGCAGGTGCTAATTATACGTGCGTTTGCGTGTTCGAGAATCCGAATCAAAATCAGGAAGTTGGTACATTATGAAAGGAAGCCCGTTTGGCAGATATAACAACAGTGCTAGCAGAAGCTGTGTCGACGGTCTTGCATGTAATTTGGACCAGGTTAGACAACTTAATTGTATTTGATAATTTATCTGTACAGGAAGGCACGGAAGAACCTTTCAAATTTCTATCAACCATCTTTTACTCCCAAGCACTCTAATCTAACTACCCGGCTGGTTTCTCTCTCTCTCTCTCTCTCTCTCTCTCTCTCTCTCTCTCTCTGAACATTTTAATGAATTTATATGTGTATACTAATATGTATTTAAGCACAATCACACACACACACACACATATATCCAAATGTCACTGTACATATAGACACACCAACATATAATTTTTTTATATAACCGCAAAATTCATAACAAAATATATAGTTAAATGACTTATCAATATATTCCAAATGTATGTTATTCTCAGCCTGTTCAATGCACGCTGTACATCAATATTGTGTAATATTCTGTCAGACAAATACAGACGTTTAATGGATAGCGGCTCGTATTGACGAATCTAGAGGCCTAGTTCGAATTCCACCCGAATCTATTATATTCATTTCCGTGCGAACTGTACAATAGACTGCGTCCTTTAGCCATAGTTACCAACCATGATGGACTAGCAATCTAATATGTGAGAATCTCCATACGACATGCGGCTGGTGAATGTTGACACAATTACATGAAACTAAGATAAAGATTAAATAATAATAAAATATAATCATAGACAGAAATAAATAATGTCATATATGCAATTGGAGAAAATCACAGAAGATAAATTTAAA
Source organism: Ascarosepion bandense (assembly GCA_037127315.1). NCBI lineage: Eukaryota > Metazoa > Mollusca > Cephalopoda > Sepiida > Sepiidae > Ascarosepion > Ascarosepion bandense. Next base: position 756,146 of record JBBBDQ010001673.1, read on the forward strand.
TATGCAAGAGAAATGAGTACTACTGAGAAACTTAATACCAAGTCAATTAAGCAACAGACAAAATCATGAGAAATTGAGGAATTCAGATGTGACTTATCAATGTTTAGAGATTTCAAGTCATCAAAGTTTTCACGAGGCAAATAAGAAAACCAAGCGAAAAAACATAATAAAAGCGGTAAATTATATTCCACAAATCAATAATATATTTAAACGGAAAATATACTAAACACAAAGAGAACAAACCTTAATGAATAATGATCAAAAGACAAAGTAATATTCACGAAAAATAAGATATTCCAAGCGCAGATCACAGGAAGATTGATACTACATTTAAAAAAAAGAGGATCCAACATCTGTTGAAACGTGCGAATATTTTGAGAGAATATCTGAGCAACCCAACGCAATATTCACATTTAATGAAGAGAACAAGAACGAATGAAGTATACGAAGGAAAAAGATAATCCAGAAGACTAGTAGGCTAAAATATTCTCCCAAATTTATTTCCCCAGATAATCACAAGCTAACCAACTTTTGGCTCTATCATCAGTCCTCCATCCCAAAACACTCATGTGCAAAATTTATCAGTACTGATTAATGTTGTGACTAAAATTCCAGAATGGATCACTGAAGATATTACACATCTCTTATAAAACAGGTGAAACAGATGAGCGAAAATTATGGGCAAATAAAATCTCTTTCCAACACATATAAATTGATCAAAACCTTCCTAACGAAAAGTACATACTCTTTTCTCGATGGAAACAGCCTTGTTCTCCAGAACAGAAGTAATATCATAAGGGCTCATACTGTTACAAAGATCAACCACTAATAAATAAAAAGTTCATGAAATATTGCAGGAAAAAAGCTAGAAATCTTTGAGCAAGTTACATAAGATACACTAATACTTTTGATAGGGTGCCAATCTCTTGAATTTTCAAGGCTTTAGAAATGTAGAAAATCTCCTCAGTGATTGAAAATTTCCTTAAATATAGAATGAAAATGTTAAAAACTAAATTATGCATATATCATATCAAAGATACATCTAGCTCTCATTGTTTTAATTTACATTGCAGAATTTTTCAAGGATGACCCCTGTCGTACCTTTCCCATAATCCAAACAGTAATAACTATCAATATAAAGTAAAGAAATGATATTCTTTAATTCCTATTCTGTAGAAATGATAACAAAATCCTTTCTAAAGAGAAAATAATTTGAAGGGTATCTTCAATAATGTAAAATACTTCAGTGATGCTATCGGAATGGATTTTGAATTAGATAAATATATAAAAGTAACATTCAAGAAAAAGAGAGAGAAACCCACTCAATAGATATAGATTTTGTCATAAACATAAGGAAATTGATCAAGAAAAACCTATATATATATATATATATATATATATATATATATATATATATATATATATATATCAAGGGACGGAGATTGATCATCACATAACAGAATACAAGACATTAACACTTTGGTTGTCCGTGTGGACTTTCAAATCCTTAATTTGAAAATACACGATATTATGTGAATATGATTGAAATATGTTCTATTGCAAGCACACGCATCATCCTAATTCTGATGTTGATCATTTGAATTTTTCCAGATCCGAAGAAGGAAGAGAATTAATTTAATTAGGATTATCTTAGAAAACTACAACAATCGGTCTTTAAAGATACCTGAAAAATACAGATGTCTGGATTGTTATCTGTGTCAAAGAACTAAAAGAAATAAGAAAATGTATTCAGTAATAAAGCAAACCAATAGTGTTAAGAGTAAGTTTGAAGTGGGTGGCAAATAAACAGTAATACACGTTATATCTGTGGTAAACAAACGAACATGAAAACATGCAATGCACCAAATGCAGAAATGGTGGAAAGTGTAGCCTCTTCATGGCCAACACTCAGCCCTTATCGAACAAATATATCTATTAGATAAACCCAGTAACATTCAGTTTTAATTAGTGCAGAGTTAAAAGCTGAAATTGCCTGTTCCCTGGAAAATCTGCAAATTTACGTGAATGAAACTGCAAAATTCTGGTAGAAAATTTATCTCGCTAAAGTTTTGAATAGTCATTTTGTCCCGATGAACATTTACCACGAATTGGATTGGTGCAAGTAAGACGAGAAATGTTATCACCATTATGTTTGTTTTCTTAGAAACAATAAAAATTTCTACAAACGATAAGTCTCTCTCTTAGTACAAAGATCTAGTAAAGCTCGTTACTGTTAGATGCCAGAAAAAGATGACAGATAATGACCGAGTCAAGATCTCGTGGGAATTCAACATCCAAATAGACAGCATACATGTGTTCACTAAAGCCGATATCTTCAATGTCGAAGAAAAATAAAAAAACGAAAATACGTTATAATCGTTGTAGATATGCTTATTACTCGTAACACCAATATTCTACTTTTTCTATGTGCTTTGTTCTTTCAGGACGAGGGCGATCATAGACTTGCTTCTGTTACACAAGACAAACCCCGTTCTGACATCCACCCGCTCAGGCCAGTCAAGTACGTTATGAACTGTTTTACCCTGTCTCTCTTTCCTTCTATCTGTCCTCTTAGTATAAAGTTCTCCAAGGCCTTCTTTCTCATTAAATGGCCCAGGAATATTAGCTGTCTCTTCCGGGTGCTCGGTATTAAATATATTTTCGTTTCCATCCTTTCCAACGCTTCATAATTGCTCACATTCTCGATTAATCTCGTGTTATCTGTAGCATCCACCTGTAGAACAACGTGTCTGTTGCTGCAAGTTCTTTCTTCATCGTTGATGATATTGTCCAGCATTCACTGAATACAAAATCGAAAAGATTAAGAAATACACTGACATACGCACTGAAATCGCCATGAAGAGGGGGCTTCCCTTGACATTTTTGTCAGTTATCATTGCTTTGTCAAGCTCTAGATCAACGAATTCCCCGATCCATACAGATGTCTAAAATTGCCAAAAAGAGTGGGCTTCCCTTGACAATTGTGTCTCAGTTATCATTTCTTTGTCAAGCTCTAGGCCAACGAATTCCCCGATCCATACAAATGTCTCAATAAAGCCTTGAGAAAATTTCAACAGCAGTAAGCCCTAAAATAGATAGCAGATATAATTCGAAACCTATAATTAGGAATTTGTCATTTAATATTACTTGAAATAAAAAGGCTATGTAACAAAAGCTCCCTCAATAATTGAAAGTGCCATAAATATTGTAGTTGAAAAACATTTTCTTCCAACAAGTGTTTTATAAGAAGCATTTTATAAATTTAAACTGCTAATAAAAAATATAATGTAACATTTCTTCTACTGCTAATAATAACAGTATAAAGAAAAAGATGTACCTCGATGTTAAGATAGATACGACTCTCATGGATTCTGTTTTTAATTTGCTGCGAGTTTTGACATGCACATATTTTGTCTTACTGAATTAAGAATGGATACATCAAATATTCCGTTCGCTATCACAAATGTAGTAGTCAGTTTCTTCAGATTGTTATATCAAGAAAATCTGATACACTATAAATCTCTGCCCTGTGTTGCAGCTGAAGTTGAGTATTATGACTTCCAATCTTGTTGGTTGCTTTTAGGTTTGAATAATGTGGTAGCAAAGATAACTTGTGATTCGCATTTAGATATTTGGGAGTAATCTTAATCAGTGGCTAGTCTGGGCGAAGATGTTTAACGGATATTAAGGGCAGTTTTAATAGATCCACTCTGAAAGGATATGGTCCGCATTTATAGAAACTCCTAACCCTATACTATGCTCAATTTTTAGTGGTTCGTGTGCCTGTTAAGGAGTTATCAAACGGGGTGTCATGACCGGTAGATTCTTTCATGTATATTTACCTCAGACTCATTTCTTTCGTGCTGTTTTTTAATTCATTAACAACAACAACAACAACAACAACGACAACAACAACAACAACAACAACAACAACAATACTATAAATATCAACCATGGAATTTGAATATCAAAACAGAAACATAAATCGAAATAGAAAATATGTGAAAATTGAAATCACGTATAGTACTAGTCTGAGTAGGTTAAATTGGAATGATAAGAAAGGAGCACAACATCACATTGAATTAATCCCTAGAAATCCAAAATAAAGGGAAATCCAAAAGAAATGTATTCATCTATCACTAGTGAAGATATTAGAGTCAGAAAAAAATGTACGCATAACAACATATAGTATAGGTCTTCCAGCAGAAAGTAGTGGTCATAGTAGAAAACAAAAGATAATAATAATAATAATAATAATAATAATAATAATAATAATAATAATAATATGAAGAAGAAGAAGAAGAAGAAGATGATGATGACGATAAAAAGAAACTTATATGATATGATTCCTCTTGTCTAGATACTTCATAATGAATAATTTTTAAGATGGGCTAATTCATACTGAAATAAACAGGTAAATTTCTGAAAATCTCGTAAGTGCATATAAACACTGCATAAGAAAATTCACTCGCATTAAATAGCAACTGACAAATTTTACAGAGAGTCTCTGTCTAGCCTAATGTTTTCCTAAACTATGATACCCACTAAATGTAATCTTATGCGATTAGAAATCAAAACAGTTATCTAGTCTGAGAGAAAAATATAATCATGCCGTATATATGGATGCAATAAAATTATGACAAAACTATTAATCAGCTGAGAATCAGTAAAGCTTATAACTCCGATTATAAACGCACATTAGAAATCCAGGAAGATAATGATGAAATAATTATAAAAGAAAAGGATAATAGAATATTTAACGACATAGCGATTAGCATATATTCTTGTTATTACATGCATAGCGCTGCTAACATAAATCAAATTACTGAAATTGGACGCAAAGCAACAGGTAATAAACACACTAGGAAAGTTTTTCTATATTTTTGAGAGGAGGTAATTCAATCATTCACACTCATTAGATTGTTTGAACTGTTTTCCTCGTTGCTGTTGTCCTTAAATAACATATGGCGCGGTTGTTTAGTTCCAGTGACTTGATCCAAAAATTTGTGAGTTCAATTACCAGGCTACAGTAGTGGTGAATAAGTAACTTAGAGAGTCTGATTAGAGGAAAATAACTTATGACTACCAAAAAGATTTCGCACAAGGAATGTCAATGATATGCACCAGTGATCGTATCAAATGGTTCGGTTCGACATTCCTAGCACCTAAAGAGGACTGGAGCATAAAACAGCCAAAATGTCGTACAAATGGCAACCAAGAAAAAGTGCGAGTAGCCATGAATGTTTTCTTTCTTTAAAGTGTAGATTTATTGTTGTTATCATTAAAATAATTTTAGCCTTTTTGTATGATAATTTAAATGTCCATAAAGGTATTTGTGTCCTACACGCATTTCGAGTGTAAAGTTGACTCTCTTCGGACGAATAAATATATGAATTCCCATATCGAAACCCGTATGTTTTTCCGATGGCCAGAAATATCGTGTATAAATAGGTAGATAATTTGTGAAGCAGGTCAGAAAGTTTATAAGCGTGCCTGTTTTTTTTGTTTTGTTTTTTTTTCACACTCGCTCGTTAAATCTCTCCCGACACTTTTCGTTGTTTATAATACTTTTTTATACTGACTTGCGAAATTTGATTTTGTCTTTATACTTCAAAAGTGTTATCAATGATTTTCATTCAGTTCTACTCTACGGGTCATCTAGTATTTTTTATTGTTTTTGAATACTATTAGTGCGTGTGGGTTTTTTCCCGTTTGAATTTAATGTGTGTTTTTGAGTGCCTTAGATTGTTCATGCTGTTTCGTGGAAAGAATGTTGTATTTTTTATAAATATATTTTCCTGCATCATGAGCATGTCATAACATGCATTTGGTAGATAGACATTACTCTGAATTTACCTCCACTGCATTCATGTAAAAATCGAAAAACGTACAATCTCCTGTTATTGGCTTGATTAATATTACTTCTGTGCAGGGCTCCTCTTTTATCCAGGCATTGTACAAATAAAAGAGTAGTCCTGCACATTATCTGACCTGTGAACATCAGATTCTCCAAGCCTTCCTTCCTCATCTCATGTCCGACGAACTTTCCAAAACCTCATTCTTACTAACATCCTCGATCAATTGATATCCGCAGCATCCTTCTGTATAACCACATTTCATTGGCTTAAAGATTTTCTTAATCTTTGATGATATAGTCTTTGATATAATCTTTGATGATATAGTCCAGCATTCGATGCCATACTGAACACATAGCAACTCAGTCCTCTCTTCCTTATTTCTGGCGAAGTCATCCTGTTTTTTTAATACTCTGATTAGCATCTGGAATGCTTTCTTCCCATTCCAATTATCCTTTGGAAATCATTGTCGTACTTCCCGTTAGAACACTTCCCAAGTA